>MU942035.1:0-13170 GCA_036418165.1 Cooperia oncophora
CAGGTTATTTTTCAGATACCCTTTCATAGACCGCAAGTAGTCTTTCTATGGACAACTGTGAAATCCTTAGAAGCGGAGTGATTGTGATACGGGGAGGATAAATTACTGTGCTTTTTGTTATTGTATTGAACTTTCTCTAAACCTTTCTTGGAGAGATATTTGATGGATTTTTGATTGGCAAATTCGAGATACACGCGTGTTTTCACGCTCTGATTGACCATAGCTTTTCAGCATGCATCTGTTTGCGAACTCGTTTTCTAAAATGTATTACACTTCTTTTGAAGATCGTCAGGCCTACGAGATATTTTAGAAGAGATTTCGACCGGAGAGAATCTTAGCTAGTCGAAATCTCAATGCCTTCATTGCCGCAAACCATATGGAGGCTTTAGCATGCCATCGGAATGCATACCGACCTACCGGAACACAGGACAAACAGCTTTGCGTTTCCGCATTTTCATAAAGCGGCCATGTTGAGTCGAAATATAGTCTTTTCCGCTGCAGACGTTGCGACGTGTCAGGGGAGGTTGGGTCCGGCTCGACATCAGCCCCCCGCTCCAACAATTGGTGGAGAACGGGCTGATGCAGCGCCAAGCTTAGCCTTCCCCTTGACGCGCCCCATCGTCCGCGGCGAAGACGATTGTACACAGCCACACCTACCGCATCTCACCATGGAAGTCCGCCAACTTACCATGGAACTTTGAATGGAGACCTGGGTAGATCGATAGAGTCTATAAGGTTATTTACAAATAGATAGCAAAACTGCAACCTGCATTTCACAAGCAACTTATGAGCAGGTAAAGTTTGTAATGGTGCAGTGGAGGCTTGGTGGTGAGCTGTGAAGCATAAGCGAGGAATCGCATACGTCGAATCGAGTCGTGGTGGTTCAGTGGTAAGGTTCGACGTTCGACGTATGCGATTCCTCGCTTATGCTTCACAGCTCACCACCAAGCCTCCCTACTGCACCATTACAAACTTTACCTGCTCATAAGTTGCTTGTGAAATGCAGGTTGCAGTTTTGCTATATTTGTAAATAACCTTATAGACTCTATCGATCTACCCAGGTCTCCATTCAAAGTTCCATGGTAATTTGGCGGACTTCCCTGGTGAGAGAAAGTGAAATAGTGAGCCAATATGGAATGAAACAGTTCATTAAAGGAAGAACCCGCGATTACTCGCCATCTCAGATGGTGGATTAGGGGGTTCCATATAGACGACAAGGGGTTGAGTAACTCGACTGTGAACAAAAAAAGCACAAAAAACATGCCACCTGCCCTAGATAGAACCCCATTTCGATCCCAGTTTGTACGTGCCCAATCAACTCTATCTCCAAAACTACGCCCTCATATGCACGGCTGATTCACCGATAAGATTTCTACGATCGTACAAGTGGCGATTATCATGCTTTTTCGTCCTGCAATCTCATTTTTCACTGGAAGTCGGTCATTAGGGGCGGAGTCTGGAGGCGGAGTCACTGGAAAAAAGGAGGAGCCACTGAACCTATATTGCGCTACAGCGCCCCTCCCATAGAATTTTTTGCCGCGAAACCGGTACAAGGTTGTTCGTCGCGGACCACTCTAACCTCCTGACGCCATATTTTCAACTTCGATACCTGATCGCGGACCGTGCCTTTAAGAAGATCTGCATGAAAGGTAGCAACTGACAACAAGGAGAGTAAAATTCATGTCTACTCATTCCCAACAGAACCTTCCAGGAACAATGCATTTAAAAGCTTTATTGGCAAAGCACCCAGTTTCGTCACGCACAGGCTAGTAACAAGGAAAAAATGCTTGCAAACTTGGAAGCTTAATGAATAATACATGAAAAGCATATAGAAAATAGAACTTGCTCTTGAAGCGTACAGCTTCGCTAAAATGGAACTGAATACTTCACTAATATGAGACGATGCACGGTAGCATCAAGGCTTGAAGAACATTGTCAAGAGCCAGCTTCTGAGACCGGAGTCATCCATGGTTCGAAGAAAGAGTAAATCACTCAGCAGTTCTAATTTCCTTACAATTGATACAAATGAAATATAGGGCGTTACCCGACCGAAAAAAAACAGTTAAAAACATGTGAAGTATTAGAGACGACAGACGTTACTATGGACGGTTCCTCAGCATACAACAAGGTAATTCTGCGGCTTAACTAGCAATTCAGTCCTTTCTCAAGGGTCTGGTTAGGCAATACACACCTCACTTTTTCATAAACTAGTCTCTGCTTCCACTTTTCGCGTGCAAATAGCCAGCCAACATACTTTCATTGATGATGTGAAGAAGTGCCTGCCAAGCACGCAATTCGTCTCGCGGTGTTCCGCCGCGATTTTCGAGTTCTTCAAGCAAAGCTAGACAAAACGCGTCCCAATAGGTCAGCTGAAAGTGAATATCCGACAGACAGTTAACGAAATCTGTTCATAATAGAAAAGCAAGTTTCCATCAGTAAGTTGTACGAATAGTTAGGAGTGTTGGTTTCTGAACAGAAAAAACCATATAAAGGTAGCAATTATATGCACAGAGGAATCAGTTATAGCTGCACATCTCCAGCGTAGCGCTTCACTGATGTTCTAAGCAGTACCTTTATAGAATCATCTCACTAATCAGAACTATGGATGCTGCTGCAAATCTGCCCTGACACCTACACACAGCTTTCAGCACGGTCATGGTTTTCAAATTAAAAAAATTTTCGAATTTTCAAATTATAACTTCTGCTTCTGGGAGCTTTGACTCTCTTGCTATGTTGCACGTGTGCACTAACTGAGAAGGATATACGGGCCGAAACATAGCGCTACGCCTACATCTGGAGGGCTTTGTTGCAAACACTCTGCTCTTTAATTAACATTTAACCAAAAACATTTAGTGGGACCCGTAGTCAATGCGTTCCTTCCTCCTCGTTTCACATTGGCCTTATTAGACGCAATTTGAAGGTTATTCTTCCTGTATGCTCTTCAGTAAGATGACGCAAAAAAATCCACTGCATATAAATGTAAAGTTGCAAACTAGGAGGTACTACCATGAGATTCAAGAGCAAGGATTTAAATTTGTAAAACAAATAATCTAAAAAAAGCAGCGAAACAGAAAAAGAAAACAGAACAGAAAATAATCGAAAAATTGATCACGAACACATTTCGTTGTCGCAAGACCTACGTTAATGAGGTAACGTTGCATAGCTTCCGAATCTGCTAACTAGGGAAGGTCGTCAGGCCCTTTTTTGTAATGAGATGTAGCTCACTAGACGTGGTTTTGGACGCTGATCTCGAATCTGCCTTTGAAATTTGCAGAACGATTTCTGAACGGAGTTATGGAGCTTTTTCCACCGCGTTTACCACGCAACAGGTCGTGGGATCGGATCCCTGCTGAGCTTAACTTTTTTGCTTCTTGCGCAAACGTGGCAAAAGTGGTTGTGGCGTCACTACTACGCTCTCTCTTGCTTGAAAAACAGTTTGCGTTCGCTTACTGGCACGCTTAGTGCCTTACGATCTAGGAGAATTTTTGGATGTACAGGTGCCCTTGGCGCTGAGCGAGTGCCATATTCGTATTTATGGGGGCGAACTACGCCTAGGTAGAGGTTTCTAGCCAAATCTGGCATTTTGACCTGACTTCGAAAAAGTGAAGCATCCATGGGTTAGTTCAGTTGATGTTCACACCTATTCAGCTGCAGATACATTCTCCTGCACAAAGCCTCGTCTTGCCACTTCTTACGCATTCATTTTGTTACTGCTCCAGTTTTCCTGGTATCTAAAAGCAAATTCCGTCCAAAGACAAGCAATCGACAAGAGACTGGCCCTGGAACTATTGGTGACCATCATTCGATCAACTGCTACCGCACTTTTCAAAGTTAGGTCAAAACCTCACATCTGGCTAGAAACCTGTCCCCAAGGGTAGTTTTGCTCCCTGAACACGAATATGGCACCCATTTGGCGTTTGAGTGTTTTCTAGACTTAAAAGAGACATTCCCCACGAAATGCAAAAGAAGTTCCCTCCCACAAATCCTAAACTCTTCATGGCATGCCCGCGAAGCAAGACCATTACCACTACATCATGCCGCCAATATAACCTCGTCATCCGGGCAGTTGATTAGGGCGGTCGTCAACGGGCCGCAGCGCGTGCCAGGAACTATTTGCTTTTCCAGGCTAATTTAGTCATTTTTCCACCTTGTGAAGATAAGGAGCTGCTAATCTGGGAAAAAGTAGCCAAAACAGTGAAAAGTTGGAAAAAATGACTAAATTAGCCTGGAAAAAGCAAATAGTTCCTGGCACGCGCTGCGGCCCGTTGACGACCGCCCTAATCAACTGCCCGGATGACGAGGTAAGGGTGCTTCCCGGCTATTCATGCGAATTGGCTGGCAACCGCGCTCGACTCCGTTTTTCTTTAATTCTAACAAACCTTCATAATTCCTTTCAGAGAATCGCTTCTGCAAATTTCGAAGGCAGATTCGAGATCAGCGTCCAAAACCACGTCTAGTGAGCTACATCTCATTACAAATGGCCACTTCGACCTGACGACCTTCCCTAGTAAGTTACTCAACATAATAAAGTCAAGATGAATACATGGAGCATCCTAAAGACTTACCACGGCATTCAGAAGTGGTCGATTACGAATGGATTGAAAAGGAGAGAACAGAGGATAACAAAACAACGTTTCCAAAGACAAGAGTCTTTGTGTAGAAAAGCGGAACGAGGCGGAAACCTCCAACAATGGACAGTATCATGTGAATGATCGACAATGCTTTAAGCCACCTGATCTATCTGACTAAGAAGTAAGTTTACTGGCACGGCAACCAATTGGGAGAAGTTTAAAGTTAGAGAATGTCCCGAGAGTAAATTGTCAGCGGAGACGATAGCATTTCCATGGGAGATCGAACGTATTCTGAGATTTGGGACTGTGAAAAGCTAGATTTCGCCGTAAGCGAATTCTTTAGTTCGGTAACCAATCATGGAAAAAGTCTAAAAGTTGCACATAGATGAATGAAAATAAAGAATGTGACTCATCCAGATTCCGAAGGATTCATTCTGCGGAACTCAGTAAACCATTCTAGTCACAGAAAACTCAAAAGTAATGGGGTTATGTCATAAAAGACCACGGGAATTTCCTTTCCTCGTTTTCCTTTTGAGCACCTGGGATGGGTGTTGCAAACCATTTGTCAGGCTGCCAGTCCGTGTAATTTAGATTGATGTACTTCTCACATTACTTGACTGAAGTAACAAGCTATCATTGCAAACCTGACGAAGGCGCTGAACAGCGAAGTATCCAAAAAATCTAAATCATTTAAAAAGTAATTTTCAAAACTTAGTTTCCATTGAGTCTGCTGGAACAAAATTTTCGAAGTTTCACGCTGTTTCTGAACATTATACCATGTGGCACCGTAACAACGCAATACTTACAACTAGATTACTCAAAATTGTAAAGTGTGTACCTTGAAAGGTTCCTTGCTATAGGCTGCGTGTTGCTGACCTAATTCATAGCAAGAGTGCTTCAATTCGTGAATATTCCCCAACGGCTCTTCCTGAACAAGAAACAAATATTATTTGTTAGACCTCGACATGAATGATGTTAAAAAATTTTGCTTAAAAGACAGCGCCCGCGATGGACTTTGGCAGGTCTCAGGGGTCAAATTTGTTAGAACAGGTGGCCAATGAAGCACTAATCAAAAAAAGTAGGAAAAAGGTGTGGAAGAGCGTGAAATAAGACCCTACGAAATTTAAGGCATGTGGACGAGTTTCGCAGACCTTTGGTGAGTTCTCCAATACACGTCGCCGCCTCGGAACTCCAGAAACTTAGCGTTTATCAATGCCAGCAAGCACTGATAACTGTTAACCAGTCGGGGCGGGATTAACAGGGAAGGAGGCGTCAGCTCAGCCTTGTTGACTCCGCCCTCGTCAATCAATACATTTCGAGCCGCAAGAGTGGGATATCCGCTATGGTTGCGTACTCCGCGTTCGTTTTCATTGGAGGGTTTTTTCACTTTGGTTGATCGCGGACGCTGCCTTTAAATTCTTTACCACCGAGTTTCCTCAGATAAGCCCTCGAAAAAATAAGTTCGCGCGGCGTCGTTTTGCCGCGCGCGCACACCTACCAAGGCGCCGCGAATTGAATAGTTGTTCCCCATCGAGAGTTGCTCACATTCTCATTCATTCCACTCAATTTTATATGCCTCCACCTTTATTGAGTTTCTTCCACATAGAACCTTCTCTTCCTAGTGCGGACTTTATACTTCTCCCAAATTGGGGAACCTTATTTAGAACTTACTACTATTGGTACGATACCTTCATCTCTTCACCCTAAACTTTGTACACCTTTCCTTCTTTTGTATGACTGCAAGCCGCATCTCATCGACAGCTATTTCTTCCGTTTCAAGCGCATACTATCCCCGCTCGACATCATTATATGCATATAATGCATGTAAGAACAGTGCACACCGTGGTTGGGGAATCCAGAACAGGGGGCGGGTCGTACCCAAAAAAGGGGGGGGGTTGTACGGACTCGACTGAAATCCTCAACCAATGATGTGCCCTGTGTAAGAGACTCGCGCTATGAACTTGTGACCCTCCTCTGCTTGACGCCCTCTTATTCAGATACTGTTCCTTGTCAGTTTGCACCTGCTCCTTTCTAGCTTTACTGACACATAGCGTGAGCTACCTCTGTACGGTTGTACCTTTGACCTCTGAAGAAGACGAGATGGTTGAATAGGTTGATAAAGGTCTCATCTAACAACCTCATCTTATCAGCTTATATGGCTTCCTCTCACTGTCACTGCCTGCCCATACCCTATAATGTACAGAGTTGTCCGGAAAGTTCTCAGCGTTTTGAGTGTTTCACTTTAAACGATCATAACTTTCTTAATACTCATCGGATTCAATCGAAACAAGCACCGTTCGAATCAGCACTTTGCCAATGTGACACCAGTCGAGAAATCCCATCAAAGGAAAACGAATCCACGAAGGCTTTTTTGCCTGGTCCTGATTGATGAAGTATTTTCCAGCAAGGAAGTTCTGAAAATGTTTGAAAAGGTGATAGTCGGTTGGTGAAAGGTCTGGAGAATATGGCGGGAGAGTAGAGCGTTGTCATGCAGAAGAATCGGACCCTTTCTGTTGACAAGTGCTGGCTGCAGCTGACGCAATTTTCGGTACATTTCGTCGATTTCTTCACAGTAGGACTCTGCTGTGATGGTTTGGCCTGGTGACAAAAAGTTATAGTGGATCACACCAGCCACCACACTGTGACCATAATCTTTTTTCGTGAGGATTCGGCTTTGGAAATTGCCTCAGCCGGCATCCAACTGTCCGAACGTCTCCTGTTATCATACATGATCTCCTTTTCATCACAGTGACAATTCGGTCCAAAAGCGGGTCGTTTCTGTTGTGCAAAAGCAGTGAAGAAGAAACCTCGAGACGTGCCAATTTCTGCCGTCACTCAAATTGTGGGGCACCACTTGTCGAGTTTTTTCACCTTCCCAATGCGTTTCAGACCATCCGCAACAGTGGATTTGCCAACGCCTAGCTTTTCTGCAATCTCTCGAACTGTTTGGGATGGGTCAGCCTCCACGCCTTCAAATCCTCGTCAGGTATTGCTTTAGGTCGACCGCTACGAGGTTCATCTTCAAGGCTGAAATCTCCAGAACGAAATTTGTCGAACCATTGTCGCACGGTGCTTTCTCCAACACTATTGGGCCCCCACACCTGGTTAATTTGTCGAGCTGTCTCGACTGCGGATTGACCCAATTTGTAGTTGAAGAAAAATATCGTCCGTTGCTCTTTTGACATGCTTCAAAAAGTCTTGGGAAAAGGGGGTTATCAAGCAATGGTGAAACGGCAATTATACCATCAGATAGCGCAAAAAATTCTCTTCAACTGAGACGCAAGGGAGAATGAGTTTTTAATCAGCAATGAATGTACAAAAAATAGTAACACAAAACGCTGAGAACTTTCCGGACAACCTAATATAAGTAGCAGGATTATTCATTGGTGAGCTTTTGGCGATGACGAGGTCATCAAGCCTTCTTATTAGGTTGTCCGGAAAGTTCTTAGCGTTTTGTGCACCTAATCTTTGTACATTCACTGCTGATTAAAAACTCATTCTGCCTTGCTTCTCAGTAGCACATCCTGTAGAGAATTTCTTGCGCTATCTGATGGTATAATTGCCGTTTCACCATTGCTTGATAAACCCTCTTTTTTCAAGATTTTTTCAAGCATGTGAAAAGAGCACTTCGGACGATTTTTTTCTTCGACTATAAATTGGGGCAATCCGCAATCGAAACAGCTCAACAAATTAACCAGGTGTGGGGGCCCAATAGTGCTAGAGAAAGCACTGTGCGGCAATGGCTCAACAAATTTCGTTCTGGAGATTTCAGCCTTGAAGGTGAACCTCATAGCGGTCGACCTAAAGCAATATCTGACGAGGATTTTAGGGGGATTTTGAAGGTTGACCCATCCCAAACAGTTCGAGAGATAGCAGAAGAGCTAGGCCTTGGCAAATCCACTGTTGCAGATGGTCTGGAACGCATTGGGAAGGTGAAAAAACTCGACAATTGGGTGCCCCACAATCGGAGTGACCGGCAGGAATCGGCACGTCTCGAGGTTCCTTCTTCACTGCTTTTGCGCAAAAGAATTGACCCGTTTTTGAACGGATTTGTCACCTGTGATGAAAAATGGATCATGTATGATAACAGGAGACGTTCCGGACAGTGGTTGGATTTGGAGGAAC
Organism: Cooperia oncophora; assembly: GCA_036418165.1. NCBI lineage: Eukaryota > Metazoa > Nematoda > Chromadorea > Rhabditida > Trichostrongylidae > Cooperia > Cooperia oncophora. Next base: position 8,697 of record MU942035.1, read on the forward strand.
CACCGAGGTAATTTTCAAAGCCGAACCCTCGCGAAAAAAAAATTCTGGTCAGGTTTGGTGGTCATCGGCTGTTGTAATCCACTATAACTTTTCATCACCAGGCCAAACCATCACAGCAGAACCCTACTGTGAACAAACCGACCAAATGTACCGAAAATATTGTCAGCTGCAGCCAACACTTATCAAAAGAAAGGGTCCGATTCTTTTGCATGACAACGCCCGCCCACACGTTTCACAAATCACTATCCATAAATTGAACGAATTGGGGTTGAAGTTCTACCTCACCCACCATATTCTCCAGACCTTTCACCAACCGACTATCACCTTTTCAGACATTTTCAGAACTTCCTTGCTGAAAAATACTTCATCAATTAGGACCAGGCAAAAAAGACCTTCGTAGATTTCGTGGATTCTCGACCACCCAGTTTTTTCTTTGATGGGATTTCTCGACTGCTGTCACATTGGCAAAAGTGTGCTGATTCGAATGGTGCTTATTTGGATTAAATCCGATGAGTGTTAAGAAAGTTATGATCGTTTAAAGTTAAACACCCAAAACGCTAAGAACTTTCCGGACAACCTAATACAATCAGCAACTTCAGGTACAACAAATACATCACCATCTACCAGGAGCCATCAAAGAGGTGAGCATGCTGGCCCAAAAGTTCAGCAATAAATGATTTGAAATCGTCTATATATCAGAGATAGAAGCATCTTGCATGACTAGCTTTTTCGAAACCTGTGTTCACTTTCAGTCAGGAGCGCAGAAGGGCAGAACTGTAACTACAGCCATATTCACTTTAGCAATTAACGATACAGCCTTTTGCTAAGAAACCGCCCACTTTCCTTAGAACATGCCTCGCAACTGTCTTCTGCGTGGCAGTGCAATTACATGCTCAACAGCCGATATTTTTCGGCTTCTTCCCATGCCCTAGTGCTGTAATCATCAGCAAACTGGCAGCTGCTTTACGGTCTTCGGACTGCTGTGGTACGGCTTTGATCACTTCGCTGCGCTATCGCCCAAGCGACAGCAAGCATGCGCACCGAATGTGAATTTTCCATGGATTCATCTAAAATGTAACGGGTTACTTCCCATCCGCAAAATCGTACGCCCTCGAAGAGTATTCTACAATTAGTTCGCTGCACAATCATAAAAGGGGTGACGGGCAAGAGAGTCGTAAATTGCCACTTCTCCTTAAAGGCAGTATAAATCCCCAAGACGACTAGGATCAATACTCCTGGATAGAATTCCGCGACCCTGGGCAGGCGCTGCATAGCGGTTTCCCCGAGGAAGGTGCCCTTATAAGGGCCCTATCAAGCCACAACTTTACGTCCCAAACGCCCGCCACGCCCGCCCGCCCACAAATGGACGACCGTTCCTGACGCTCGTATTCATTCATTTGCTAAGCAAATTATGAAGCGAAGGATTGGGTATGAAGCGGCCGTGATGCTGCATGCATATATGGGTACACATATGCAGCCGTATCTTCGGTAGCGGTGATTGGCAAGATGCCTACGGGAAACTCGTCCGAAATCGATTTTCAAGTCACTGAGAACGGAGGCTTTTCTTCGCAGGATTTTGACCGTTTCACTCCGTTCTTTTCGCCATTTCCCCACTATACAGCGCCCTACTAGCATTTTAGGCTAAGTAGGAAACCATCGTGCCAACTGCCTTTAATTTAAATTACTCTTTCAATGGGAGCATCAATTTTATGTAACAAGGACATGGTGGACACTTGTGTCTATTTTTGGTCATACATTGTCTATTCTCTACCAATACCATCATTAGCGGGCGCGACGTCGCACGCGACGCCCATGGCGCGGCCGATTACGACTCTCTTGACACCCACAGGGAGAAGCTCGTTGATTTCAAAGGCCCAGGGCAGAAAATAGTCAAGAAAGTCGGCTTGCCGCGCCAGAGTGGATAGAATTGCGAATGCTGTGGACGCCATCAACTTGAAACGCATATTTCGCTGCACCTTCCGGAATAGGTGATTACTCCACACTATCACCCCCCTCCCTTTAGAACTTCCAAAAGGTAATGATGTTCTTCTAGAATTAGATACACATCATGTTCGGTATATGTTTGTAAAACTATGAGAAAATCGAGATAGTACTCACCATAATAATAAAATTAAAAAAGGCTGCTATGCGTTCGGCTAGCAGACATAACACGAATTCGCGTTCGGCATCATTAACAGCGTGCTGTTTCGGTATCAGTAACTCGCGCATACCGTCATCCCGACGCATCACATTCAGCAACACCTTAACTTATCACTTTGGGTAGAATATGACGGAAAAGTTCATGGTAAAAAGGAAGTATTGTACTGTGGAAGTATTGTATTTGTACAACGATTACGGCGGTTGACGAAGCACAGATATGACAATCGCTGCACAGGCCTGACCAATGACTTCCCCTCTTCTTCGGAGCTTACTGGGTTGCGCGGCGACTCTATTGATGTCGGGCTTCATCCGCTAGAGAGTATTGTAAGTGCAAAAGCCAATACTGAGCACTACAGTAGCGCTCTTATCGACAGGTTGTGGGAAGTGGAGCTCGCGCCGTTATAACCTGATTTCAAGGCAAACCTGAGTGAAATGTACTCTTGTTACATTGGAACGGCTCCTTCCATCGCAGCTCTTCTTCCTCTTTAGCTCAATCATTTAGAAATTGCAAATATTGGCCGAAAAGGCGTTGATCTATGTTTATTCTTTCACCCACTCATTTTTCACGCACTCACAGGAGCCCCATGATGTGAGCAGGTCGTCGACCCGCGCATTTTCCTTCGAGAGATGTGGGAAGACTGGGAGTAAATTTCGAAGGCTGGCTCCTGACTTGTATCCGTATGGTGATAGTCCAGCCCATAATTCGGATCTACGATGGGAAGCCCCGGTTGGATTAGAGTCGGAACTGCCTTCGTAAATTCGCCAGGTTCCTCTAGGAAAGTTCTACAGTTGCTTGCTTATCCAGGAGTTGGCCGAGTCAAAGCCTGTCACTCATCCCCAGAATTTTTTACCTGCCAGAGAGGGTCATTTTCGTAATCAGTGGTTTGCTTTACCACTAGATTGCTCTCACCCGTCTGCTTTATATTAGGTTGTCCGCGGAAAGTTCTTAGCGTTTTGTGCACCTAATCTTTGTACATTCACTGCTGATTAAAAACTCATTCTGCCTTGCTTCTCAGTAGCACATCCTGTAGAGAATTTCTTGCAGCTATCTGATGGTATAATTGCCGTTTCACCATTGCTTGATAAACCCTCTTTTCTAAGATTTTTTAAGCATTTGTGAAAAGAGCACCTCGGACGATTTTTTTCTTCGGCTATAAATTGGGGCAATCCGCAATCGAAACAGCTCAACAAATTAACCAGGTGTGGGGGCCCAATAGTGCTAAAGAAAGCACTGTGCGGCAATGGCTCAATAAATTTCGCTCTGGAGATTTCAGCCTTGAAGGTGAGCCTCATAGCGGTCGACCTAAAGCAATATCTGACGAGGATTTTAGGGGGATTTTGAAGGTTGACCCATCCCAAACAGTTCGAGAGATAGCAGAAGAGCTAGGCCTTGGCAAATCCACTGTTGCAGATGGTCTGGAACGCATTGGGAAGGTGAAAAAACTCGACAATTGGGTGCCCACAATCGGAGTGACCGGGCAGGAATCGGCACGTCTCGAGGTTCCTTCTTCACTGCTTTTGCGCAAAAGAATTGACCCGTTTTTGAAACGGATTTGTCACCTGTGATGAAAAATGGATCATGTATGATAACAGGAGACGTTCCGGACAGTGGTTGGATTTGGAGGAACCACCGAGGTAATTTTCAAAGCCGAACCCTCGCGAAAAAAAAATTCTGGTCAGGTTTGGTGGTCATCGGCTGTTGTAATCCACTATAACTTTTCATCACCAGGCCAAACCATCACAGCAGAACCCTACTGTGAACAAACCGACCAAATGTACCGAAAATATTGTCAGCTGCAGCCAACACTTATCAAAAGAAAGGGTCCGATTCTTTTGCATGACAACGCCCGCCCACACGTTTCACAAATCACTATCCATAAATTGAACGAATTGGGAGGTTGAAGTTCTACCTCACCCACCATATTCTCTAGACCTTTCACCAACACCCAACAACCGACTGTCACCTTTTCAGACATTTTCAGAACTTCCTTGCTGAAAAATACTTCATCAATTAAGACCAGGCAAAAAAGACCTTCGCAGATTTCGTGGATTCTCGACCACCCAGTTTTTTCTTTGATGGGATTTCTCGACTGCTGCCACATTGGCAAAAGTGTGCTGATTCGAATGGTGCTTATTTGGATTAAATCCGATGAGTGTTAAGAAAGTTATGATCGTTTAAAGTTAAACACCCAAAACGCTAAGAACTTTCCGGACAACCTAATATAACACCTTACTAGAACACAGTTGTGGGCCTCTCTAAAGCCACTTCGATTCATCTTGCGATTCCCAGCAATCCGACTTCCACTCTGTCCGT
>MU942037.1:0-18565 GCA_036418165.1 Cooperia oncophora
AGCAGTGATAAACCCTTGAGACGAGTGGGATTAATACGCCTCGCAGGACGCGATTACGAGCCCTTGAGGAGGCGCTGCGTCGCGCCTTTTCCAAAGAAGATACCTTGTATGGTGCTATCGAGCTGCAACATACCGACCCGGACGCCCACCGCGCCCGCCCGCCCACAAATGGACGACCGTACCTGATGCTCGTATTGCTTCATTTGCTAAGTAAAATATGAAGCGAAGGGATTGATATGAAGCGGCCGCGGCGCTGCATGGATATATGAGTGCATACGGGCATCCGTCCCTACCGTAGCTGTTATTGGCAATATTCCTGTGGGGCTACTCGTCCGACAATTGCTTTCTGAGTCATTAAGAACGAAGGCTTTTCTTCGCAGGTTTTTGACCGTTTCACTTCGGTTTTTCGCCATTTTCCCCCACTATATAGCACCCTGCTAGCATTTTAGACTGATGGTGAGTACCAAATTAACGTGCCATATGCCATTAAGAGAGCTGGAAGTGCTTGGATGTACTGCTATGTCATAGAGTTAATCGTTCAGGATGGAATCACATACGACAACGAGTGTGAAGTGCATCGACACGCATGCATGGAACAGACACACATAGCCGTACGTCATCGAGGGCCATGTGGTGAGTGCGTTACAAAAGGCTCCTGAACATGCAGAGCAGACTTGCGTGGGTGGGATTTTCCAAAGCGGTAACCACCATCCACGATAAATGGACCGCGGTTGAGCGTTTGCTCTCGAGCAAAAGCTAGTGCTGTATAGGTCGTTTCATTGCCTATTTCACATTCTTCCACTAACAGTTCATCTGACAGCCACATATTACCGCAGACCGTGCCACTGGGATACAGTAGTTGTCGCTACAGAATCGCTGCGCAATTAGCGGCGTGTGTATGATCCTTTAGCCGGTCTTTCCTGTATGATTCATTAGATTTCTTTGTTGCCGCACGCGTTCAATGACTGTATGATCAGATAGGGTTATAGAGGATGAAGCCTTTACCGTCATTCCCGAGTTATTGCCGATCTCGGATTTGATCGCCGGAACGTGCATGAGCATGCCACTTGCCACTACACCACGTCCGCTTTGCTAGTGTGATGAAGTAAAGTCATCACCCGGGCAGTTGATTAGGCGGTAAAGGGTCCCACGGCTGCGGCGCGTCACGACCGCGGCGATCAGCTGTTTCCAGCCTATTCAGCCATTTTCTCCCTAATTTTCACTGGGTTATTTATTTTCTTCAGGGTGAGTTGTTTTTTGACTTCACGAAGTATAATAGGACGAGGATTCCTTTTCTTGTTTTTGTAATAAAGTGTTTTGCGATTTTTTTTCAGGTATTTGTCCAAGTTCTCTCTTGTTCTAACCTCGGCATCGTTGTTTATTCTGTTTATATTGCTATGCCACTCGAGGTTTTTAGGTGGAAATCTTTATTTTACGGCCTAACGTTTCGACTTGGTCGTCTTCTTCAGAGGCCAAGCTTCCACCGTATATCCGCAACCATGCTGACGAGCCTAGTAGTTAGTGAGAATGACCACTAACTTTTTATTATGACATTCTCTACTAACTACTTAGCCGCATGTGGATGCCGGATATATACGGTGCGAAGCATTTGCCTCTGAGAAGACGACCAAGTCGGAAACCTTAAGCGTAAAATAAAATATTTAAAACTTTGAAAACTTCGAGTAGTTTATAGCATATAGAATAACCAGAATCGCCGAAGTATGTATTTTCCGTGATTATCCATATTGTTGCGAAAATTATGCAAAAGAACTTCGAATCATTACTTTACCTCGTGGAAGACGAAGGAAAACAAAGGCACATTCATTGGTTGCGAGGTTGGGTTGGTCGATGTCCGCGACCGATCCCTTTGTTTGAGGGTTGTACGACACCCCCCCCCTTTCTGTGGTGGGCCCTTTGTCTTTATCTCTCATCGACAGTTGAGCCTTCGGGAGGCGGGAGGGGGCGGGGGGGGGTAAATAGCACATGACAGAAGAAAAACCGCGAGACAATATGACTCCCCCCCCTTCCACCAACTCTCAGAATTTCCCCAACTTCCTGCCACGTTTTTCAAAAATTCACAGAAAAAATATATTTTTGCTACTTTCTCCAAAAATTTCCTGTCGATGCGGCCGGGGGGGGCTGGGGAGGACACCTCCACATGAAAACTATGGAATTAAATCACGATAAGTCAGTACCACCACTTCTAGAAGGCCAGAAAATTAAATGCGACCCCCCTTCCGCTTACAGCGTCCGTGAAGCGAGAAAAATTCAAAATAAATTTTTCTCAGCCCAAATACGACCCCCTCTCCTGGCGGCCAAATACGACCCCCTGTTGGGGATTCCCCAACAACGATGTGCCCTGGAGGAACAACTAACCTCAAGAAAAGCAGCCAAAAACAGTGAAAATTAGGGAGAAAATGGCTAAATAGGCTGGAAACAGCTGATCGCCGCGGTCGTGACGCGCCGCAGCCGCGTCTGCGACCCTTTGGCCGCCTAATCAACTGCCCGAATGACGACTGTAGAACAAGGCAGATCTGTCCAGATAGTTGCTCAGGGGGAGGGAGTGGTAAGACTACAGGTTCAACAACTTTTTTTTCTGAAGAATTGAGCTGATTATTTATAGTTTTCACTTCTGAAAATAGAAATGATTACTTTTCAGGAGAAGGCTTATGCGCTTCGTTTACTTGTAAGCATCCGCTGACGTGTGTAGTTGTCAACGAAAAGCCTTCCTGTGTCTGCCCGCAGTGTACGGATGAACTCAGAGAGGTTGGCCAATCATGCTCGGTCATGAAAACAATACATTCAGTGTTATGAGGTTATAAGAATTTCCTGCCGTACTGAAAGTAACATCAGCACATACTTCACCACTGTAGCATGGTGCTCGAGGTCGTACTACCGCCCATTAAAGAAGGCACTCAGCCTTGAAGAGGGCACAGTGCTGAATCGAGTTTGCCGTAATATGGTACTCAGCAGGGCATATCCGATGCTGATGGAAAGAGCGGGCCAGGCCTACATTGCGCCTCCTCACCTGCGTATTCTCCTTGCTTTTTTAAATACTGCGTTTGAAGAGCTAATTACTTGAAAAATGCTATATTACGCATCTATGAGATATAATGTCTACTTAATGGTTTGTCTGCTAGCGTGGCCGTAACGTACCCCGACGAGTGTAAATGCGCAAGCCTTGCGTATTGTGCGAGACGCTGTTCGTACAGAGTACAAATGCGGATTTGCGTAATGTCAAGAGTCAACATTCCTTAAACCGTACGATTCTTTATGCGCCTCCGAAGCATCAGCTGAGAGGGCAAGTTTACACTTTCTGTTCGGCAGCCGTGCGTGAACTGATTTCGGATAGTACCTGCGTTTTTGCTGGAGGCGAGTTGCTTGTTCCTGGGAACATTGGTGAATGAGAGCTGATGGAGGGCGATGTCGGCCTAACTGCCCCTAACATAGTTTGTGGTTGTCGGCCAGCAAAGCATTCCACAATGACGCTACAACTGCCTCCAGCGATCGTGCCCACTGCGTCTGAAAATTGCTACTATAGCGCTAACTCAAAACCGCAGACTGTTTTTTCCGAGGCACATAGCACCCTTACCTTTTTTCGTGACCCATTTCTGGAGTTACAGAGGGATGCGCTAAGAAGAACTGCCAGTATTACTCAACTTGCATCGTGGAGAATGGTAAAGCTGAATGTCGCTGTCCTACCGAATGCAACAAAAACGCATCATCTGTGAGTTTTCCGAACCTCTTCTTCTTTCTTTCCGGACCTTTTCTTTCCTCACAGTGAATGCAGATTTTACCGTTATCTCATGTTAGAAGCTCATAATCATTGCGCCTCTCTTGTTGAAGAGCCGCCCTTTTTAAGATAAAAAGGAAGCGCTTCAATGAGGCAGGCACAGTGATTGTGAATCTCCGCCCATTTGTTCAACGCGGATTTCCGCTGTAATCTCACCTACAGTATTGTTGGCTGTGGGTGCTGTGGTGTGTCAGTGGGCTTCACGGCGGCAACTCGTACTCCGCCAGTTGGTGTAATGAGCAAGCAGCAGCAATCGGTGGAAAACCAAATGGCGGAGAACACTGGCGCCGCGCCAACTATAGCTCCTTGAGGAGGCCCGGCACTCGCAGTGAAAACGAAGTTGTTGCTTTTACCTCTCGTTCTGTTTTCAGACTCGCTCAACACCGGTCTGTGGCACGGATGGAGTCACTTATTCTTCAGAGTGCCACCTGAGGAAGAGCGCCTGCCAGCAAATGAAATTTATAGTAGTCGCCTTCGAGGGAAAATGCGGTGAGATTTTTTACCCTGCTCCTATTGCTGCCATTTATTTGCACTTATTTTACTTTCGGTCACGTTTTTCGTCACGCTACCATGATGAAGTTTATCTGGGTTATGGGCTACATAAGGCACTTATGTGAAAAAGCACTCAGTTTTGGATGTTTTGTTCGAACTAATTCAAATGTTAAAATGCAAGCGGGATGGACAACTGAGAGAGTACAAAATTGAACCATTCACGTTTATTTCCTAGTTTGCCCCACTAGCTTCGGCGATACCAAGCGAACACTATTTCGTTGAGAGGGCGCAGACGGACTGAGAGTGTGCGCGGTCTAGCCTAGCCTCCTGCTGGAAGGGTTTCTTCAACTGTCTGGTGTCCTGAAGCATTCCTACAGTCCTTTTCGCGATATTTCTGTTGATTTGAATTCCTTACTTTAGATGCGTGCATTAACGTTGAATGCGGATTTGGAGAAGAATGTCGTGGTGGGAAATGTGTGTGCTCCTATCAATGCCCGTCATCACCACCAACCTCTGCTCGTGTCTGCGGAGAAGACGGAATCTTATATGCGTCCGATTGTCATCGACAATTGGCAGCCTGCCAGCGAGGGTCTCCAATCCCAGTAATGCCACTCACCCATTGCCATTCAGCCATGGCAGCTACTGGAGGTATGCCCTCTTCAACTTTTATCGCCTTCTTGATTTTCTTGCAAATCCTTTGTCAGCAGTAGTGCTCTCTACCACAGTTCGGCCCTATTTTTTTACAACTACAACCCCAATCTTCCGAAAACAAGTGGGATTTTGACTTTTTTTTTCTGAGGGGACAGATTTAGCTGAAAGTTTGGTTTTACGAACATCACATCCGCTTGACCCGAAGGTTTTCGGCACCCATGTCAGACACCGGCTCCAAAATACCCTAGATCACCAAATCCGCTGAAAACTGTCCCCAGGGATAGTTGACCTCCTGAACACGAATATCACATCCGTTCGGCCAGAAATTGTTGGCGCCCGCGTCACGGCGCTGGCGCCAATAGGGCATCACGTTCATCTGCACTCTGTTGAGGCCGAGCCTGGCTCAAAGGAAGCCACTCTTTCTCACAGGCTCAGCCCCAGAGGAGGGACTAGATGAAGCTGGTGTGCCAACAAAATGGTTGCTATTCGTGATAGGGCATCCAAACTACCCTAGTTATTAATGTTTCCATCAATGTTGATGGAAAGATGTTGCAAATTGGTCGCCTAATGGCGCCCAGACGGGGACAGGGCTAGAAAGGGATGTCTTATTCGGATGGACACCGCCGGGTGCCGAGTAAATCAGCATGCAAAATTCATCGAGTTTTGGTGGAAGAAACGCTCGGAATTAGCGGGAACTGGCGCTAGTTTCGCCAATGTTTTTTTTTTTTTTTTTTTTTTTTTTTTTTTTTTTTTTTTTTTTTTTTTTTTTTTTTTTTTTTTTTTTTTTTTTTTTTTTTTTTTTTTTTTTTTTTTTTTTTTTTTTTTTTTTTTTTTTTTTTTTTTTTTTTTTTTTTTTTTTTTTTTTTTTTTTTTAATATTTTCCCTTTTTTTTTTTTTTTAGTGCGCGCGAGCTCCGACAAGATGTATATTTTTTTAATGAAAGGCATCTAATGGGCGAAGTTTCATCAGGAAATCTTGTTGAGTTTTGGTGTACTAGTAGTCGATGCCCTCAACTCTTGACTAGGACAACCATTGACGTAGTCCTCTCTCAAAGAGATAAGTCAGGCTGCTACAATGGGAGTACTGAAATCGCGCTCCCTTGGTATTTTGAATAGTATTTCCAATTTGACGCTCTGCCGGAACTGTTTTACTTTTCAAAAGAAACGAAATGATGTTGACACGTGATAAACATCCTTCCACTGATCTACTTTATTTCAGACGGCTGTCACTGCCACAGTCTTGGCTCATTGGGGCCGCATTGCGATAAGGATGGCAACTGCAGGTGAGTCTTTGAATGACTTACGCTTTGCATTTTTTCGGCGCCGCAAAGGAGCACGTGGCATGAGAAGCACACATAGACTGCGGAAGGAACTGTAACACGGCGAGTGGCACATTTGAAGACACGATTTCCGTATACACCAGTTGACTAGGAGACCAACATTTATAAAGGCATTTCGCGTCGCCGCAATCCTGAGGTTTCCCGCTTCCCCCTGGCTTCTCGAAATATGAGCGACTCACGAGCGCCGGAGTTCTGCGATTGCGAAGGTACGTTCCTTAGATGCCGATCCATTTGAAGGGCGCAGATACGTCGCGATCATACAGAATTAATCTGGGACTTCATTCAGGGATCGTTTGGACGGTTCATTGATACTACTGTCTTTCAGGTCTTGCGGAAATCGCCTTCTGATAAAATTTAGATGGAAAAAAAACCTCAAACAGCTGATTTTTCGAAAAATGATTTTATAAGGGTTTCATAATTGTGTATTGAGCTCAAAGGGAAAATCGTCGTTCCCATGTTTGTTTTCTTTTAAACGGTTGTGCCTATTTTGAGGTCAGAAAGGTTGAGAAGTCGCAATTTTCTCTTTTTTCGTGGCCACCGTTTGAGCGGAAGCCTACACCTTCGTGGCCACTTTTATAACTTAATCAGTGTCCGAACTCATATTTTATTTCAAAGCCGTAGAATCACAGTCGCGGTGTGTGTCTTCAAAGGACTGAGGCAATGCAGAGGATGGAGAACGTATCAGAGGGGTCCCCACCGACCTGCGCAGTCATAGGTTTTCCGTTGCGATGTGAAGTCCTAGCATTCATCAAGACTTAGCCCACGTGAGTGAACTAGCTAGAGAACCGGGGTAGAGCATTGGGATGGGCAGAATGACCTAATACAAACCAACTATGCCAAGTGCGACCTCACTAACAAATGCGACCCCTCTTATCCAACCAAGAACTGCGATCCACGATGGGGGTCTCCCAACAATGCTGTACCCAGTGGAGAATGCCCTTTACGATGAACTATGTAGAGCACGCTCTCGCTCGAGCTGCATCACTTTGGTTTCTGCGAGTCTCCACAACTAAGATCTTCTAACTCGCTCTTAGACGCTTGCTGTCTTCTTTTATCGTATACCGGGTAATTTTGTGCGAGTGAGTGATGGAGGGCGAACGCTTTCCAACCATTTATATTCAGAAAGCTTACTAATTCAAATGTATTCCTTCAAAATTCAATTTTATGTCAGGAGATTACATATTCAGATGTCGCGCTGGTGTTGGTGGATCCAAATGCGATCACTGCCTCCCTGGTTTCTGGGGTCTGCACCTTATCGCAGCCGGTGCACAGTCATGCAAACGTAGGTTTCGCTAGATATTAAATTTATTCAAAAACTGAACAGTACCATCAAGTAAATCTAGGTCTCACTCTTTTACTGCCTATTCGTATTTTAGTCAGTTCAACACTTGAAGAATAAATATATAAGTTCAGTTGGCAGGTGTGAGGATCCGATTTCATTGTAGAATAGAAAAAGCCTGCAAATTGTATGACTCTGAAGCAGTGCCCTTTAGGAGCCAGTTATCTGATATTTACTCAGTAGTTTTATTCCTCCGACCAGACTGCGTTCAATTTCATGTGTGTGACGGGGTGAGAAGTCTCACCAAGTGGTTAGTATTCAAGTGGGATGGAGCAATTGAGCTTCTCTTTCATTCAGCAGAGTAACCCAGGAGTATGAGTCCGTCTAACAGATCTAGTTGGTCAGTTGGCGGAGATCTATAGAACGAGAATAGTTCGAGTTGCTATTATTTTGCATTTCTGTACTCGTAACATATGTATCTCACTGGAGTAAGTTATCATTTTTTCTGCTAACAAAACATGCAATCCGATTCCCGAGGAAGGGTTGTGGGGCGGGAGGAGAATAGGGGGCGAGCTGGACAGTTTATAGGACTGATGTTAGCATGCTCCGCCTATTTTTCTCAATGTGTCAGGCCGTCGTTTTGACGTCTCGGGTTGTCCCTTTTTTTTCTGAATGTTCGATTGTTCCTTTTTTCTAAGACGAATGATTTATGAAAGTGGCGCTGATGGCCTCTTGCGGCATAAGTGGTAATGGTAGGGTTGAAGGAAAAAAAGGTGGGGGGGGCGATGGTCGAACATCGCAATATACCTACTAAACCATCCATACCTTGAAAACAATTGTTCAGCATCAAGGCTCAATTCACACCTTATTGGAGGATTGCAAGCAATAAGCCCTTCCTGAGCCTCCTTTCACTCTTTTTGAGACTTCGGGGACAAACTCCACCCCACTCGATACCCGCTCAGTGGAATCCCCTTGTGTGCTGGCTATGAAATGACTCGCGGGCCACCAGATGCTCTCCAGTTTTCTTATCCTCACAAAAGGAATGTTGAGAAGCCACATTCTCATGGTCCTACCTGAGAAGCAAAAGCTTAAGGTTGGGTGTGGCGGGACTATTCCTGCGGATCTCAATCCCCGGACGTCGCACCTGGCTTGTGCCATTCGTCGATACAGCACCCCTGCCTTGCTTTCGATTGACAAGGAGAACGTTACGGTCAGGATACAGTACTGCGATGGGAAAAATGTGTATTGGGATGAATGCGCCAGTACAACTTCCCAATGCTTCCCCCTAGCACCCCCTCCACCCCCCTTACCCGATCTCCATGCTCCTCAGTTCTTTTAAAGTCCACCTATTCCACAAAATTGTTTTATGAGGCGAGGCCTCCTTAGGAGGAGTGCATGGCACACCAAGAAACGCCGGAAAAGACACCAAACTAAGTGCAGTATTTGAGAGAAAGTCCCTCGCGGTATAAATATGTTTCTTGGGTTAGATTTGACCCCAGTGAAGCCTGACATGAGCCGCAGCGGGATTCTACCGATGCTGCTATTCTTCATCTCGCATAAAATAATGCAATTCATTGCATTCCTCAATAGTTCGTGGTTTCAGCATGCGGCTGTTCGGCTTTCGGTTCTTCTCGCCCTGACTGTGAGCAATCCACTGGAAGATGTGAGTGTTCTCGAGGTGCTCTTGGGAAGAGATGTGACCGATGTGTGGACGATTACGTGATGACTGCTTCTGGATGCGTAGAGAAGGAGGAGTTCCGTGCACCGAGGTTTGGTTTGAGTTCCGTCTCGATGCTAAAGATTTGGTAACGTTTGAAGGGCTTGCAAGTTTTTCAACGATATGTAGCTTTCGGCGCGGAGGTGGTGTAGTGACAAGTGGCGCGCTTACCTCGCGCGGCGCCGGGTTCAAATCCCGGGTCGACTCCCGCCCAGGCCAACCAAGCCTTCTACCCTCCGGGGACGGTAAATTGGTACCAGATTCGTCTGGGAGGATAAAACACTGACTTGTACATCGGCTGGCCACCGCAAGTCATTGTATAGGCCACATCGCATTCAATAAGCCACTACGATTCTGAATGGAAGTAGAATGCGTGCCGCATCCCACAAAGGGATTGATCAACGGCGAAGACTTTATCCTTTTTTATCCTTTATGTAGCTTTCAGTCGTGGATCTCCCAACCGGTCCCCCTCATTGCTTCTTAGTCGCCTCCTCTTTTTGTACAATAGTAGCAAAATGAGAAGTTTTCAAGTCTTTTGGGGGACAGCGAACATGCTTGGTGTGCATGGCCCTCCAAAAAAGACAGCGCGTTTCCCTTTCTGTTCCTGTTAAAGTGAAGGCGCGCAGGTGAGGATTGGTTTCATGGATCGCTGCCACGTTCGGCCTTCTGCCCTCCCGTGGACTGCGAACATGATTTTTCACATAGTTTTTTTGTGGCGCTCGCAATTTCACCTCGAACGAACGCAATCCCCCCTCTCGACCGGAAAATTTTGGGGCGATGGGGGAAAGCTGAAAAATATAAGGGAAGCTTGGGAAACTCACGGTAGAGAAAAATCAAGAAAACTAGAAAAGTAGTAGATAGCATGGGGAGGGGGTCGTATCAAAGAAGGGGATTGGGGTGGTCGTATTTTCCGAGAATTCTCCTTAGCGACAAGACGTGCCCTGCTGCACAATAACGAGACATAATGTGTTTCGTGTATTTCGCTGAATGAACACCCGCTTATTTCTTCCCTAGACTAATATAACACATCGAGTCTTGCATTTACTTTGATAGGTTTAGGGAGCGGAACTTTGAACAAGCTTGGCAGTCAACAAAGACTTACCTGGGAGTGGAGCGCAGAACCGGATGATTTTAGATATGAATTTTATGCATTTGACTGCTGCACTCTTGACGAGCTCTTGTCATTATGCCTAGGTCATTTCTGGACTAATCGACAGTATAATTGGTTGATTTTTCGCGGCATAAATTTGCCGTGAATCGAGTCCCGCTCCACGCCGGATTATAATGAAGCAATTTGCCAATCTTACTGCTCTCAAGCTAGGGAAGTGTTCTTGCGAAAGTTGTATCATGCTGATTAGGTTGCGTCAAGACCAGCTAAGCTTCCCAGCATCCTAAGCCCATTTTGTTAAAGGCCGTATGACTCAAGAGGAGGAAAACACTGAAATAAAAATTGTCGGCGTTTCAAGAGTCATTGTGTTGACCAAATACATATTTGAATGCCTTTCTTGGTTTATTCCGCGATAGCTGGATGGGCGGGCGATAGCAGGCCTAGACCATTGTGGTCAATTGTAACCTTCCTACATGTGGAATCACACTAAGGCGCCAGTCGAAAGACTATAATAATGAATATCTACTACCGAATTCTCGCCCGCACGCCATGTCGAGTGTCGTCCCTGTTTTCGAGTTTTGATAGAAGTTGATAAGGCATGACGGCTGTCGGTGCTTTGGGGAGAGCGAGGCTGTGGTACACATGTTTGCTCGTCTCAGCTCGCATTGGAACAGATTTTGTACTGTTGTTGACTGGCCCGCAATGTTAGCCTCAGAATATTGGCACAATCATGCGACTGCCCTTGTTCCCGTCAACCGTCCGCTGTACGCATTGAAGCGTGGCGTGGCTGAGATCGCTCTACGATTGGCACTGAGACTCGCTCTAGATTGACCCCTCCCGGCATACATAGCGCCAGGCTCATTAAGAACTGTCTTGTGAATAGGAGCCGCGAATTTGTCTTTTTTGTAGTTTTTTATACCAAAAGTTTGGTATAAGGAACTGTAGTTGGTCTGCCTACAAATACTATTATTCAGTCGGCGCACTTCGGCTTGGTGGTAGCACAAATCGCATTCAGCTAAGCCTGTACAGGTCACCTGTAAAGCATGACCCCCTCCAAACCGGACAGCGCCTTCGCTTGCTGTACTGAGCTGCTGACAGGACCTGATGGGACCGCATTCATACTTCGCGAGTACAGTGATTCACTCTCGCGACTATGATCGACCGTGCTCCACTGCTAGTCATTGAACCAATGCAGCTGCTGATCCAATCGCAATCATTACAGAACTGTTTCCGACCAATGGTCCAACGATCAGGGGTGAGACACGGTCACTCACATCGTCTGGTTCCCTCTTCGCGCGACTGAACCGCTGAAATCGTGAAGTATGGAGCGGCCTCCAGTCGGAAATTCGAAATAAAAATGACGATCACAGAATCGCCTGCGAACTTCTGCACGCTAGGATTCCAAAGTAACTTGCTCAAATTTGTCAACGTTTTCAGAAGTTGTGCCACACTGGAGTGCCATCATGGAGCAAAATGTGTGGAAGCTCGAAAGAACCTCCCGAATTGTGTATGTCCAACCCACTGTGATGCCGGGCATCTTGGTATAGGTAATTTTTTACAATTTTTACACACGCAGATCCATCAGCCTTAGGCCATTAGCCTCAGCCCCTCTACTTTGTTGAGAAAAACGAAACATTGCCTTTGTTGCAAAAATTCTTTCATAATTCCGAAAATTATGGTTTATATAGGTTATATATAGAAGCAGTACTGGGCCGGCTAGTTATGTGCTTATAAGTAGTATGTGACTTGGGTGTTCGTAGGAAACAAAATTAAGGAAAATTATAAGTGAAGGATGTTGGGATGTCGACTTCACCTACACGCCAGAGCACCGGTAGCATCGTGGCAACATCGTAGGTAGTATCTGAAGGTCGTACCAGAAGAGCAGTATAGGGGGTGTCATTGAACATTGGGATGTGACTTGGGTGGACTTGACGGCCGGCCCGTCACGAAGGCCTGTCACCTGCATTCGGATGTCTGCGTTTTGCAGCTCGCAGAGACGAGCTCCCAGTGGCACCGCGTGGAGGAGCAGACTTCATCACCAGTATAAGGGGTATCATACTCTGTAAGAATCTTCTCTATAATGATAGCTCTCCCCCCCCCCCCCCCCACCAATCTGAAGATGGGGTGCATGGCGAGGCGATTCCATTCTACACTCAGACTGTGGATGGACGCTATGGTGTTATGTGCGGCACCGAACCGACGCATTTGATTTTACACCAGACGGCATTACGATATACAGGAAACAAGCTACACTACTATATTGTGCCACGAGTCCCACCCTGGTCGCAGGGTAAAAATTTCACTTTTTCCGACCCTTTGGAATTTTGTTGGTCATGAGACTATTTTGAGAGATTCCGTATGGATTCTGATTCAGCGGAGCAATCAGCGCTTTTGGGTACATTGTGGAGGTGGAAAGCTTGAAGGCAGCGCCCGCGTTCATTTGATGGTTCCCCGCCCTCGTAGGATATAGTAGCTCACCCTACAAGGATGGAGATGTACTGGTTTCGCAACTCAAAAAGGCGAGGGAATTAGCGGCCCCTGCGCGTGAAGTGTCTGCCGCCCCGCTCACATGGCGACCACAACGGCCATCTTCATTTCGAATGGTTGCATGATGGGTGCGGTTGTTCCGCCAGTGACTCTCACCACCTCGAATGGTGAGAGTGAGGCTATAAGGGAAAATCAGCTTAATGCCAACAGGAACTGGCCTTCTGCTTCGCCTTGAGCACGCGTGCAACCTTACCTTAGCTCGACGTAGGGTCCTATATAGGACATAGCCTACGGGTATGTTGCATTTTTCTTGTGTAATGAACTACTTGCTACCTTGTTGTCACTGTGTCAGCCCCATAGCTCATCAAACTGAGCGCGAGCGCTGCTTTCAAAAGGAATTGTGAAGAAACGCCAACATTATTGGAATGATGCGGATTTCCAAGAAGGAACACATTCCTTCAACTCCTTCGGATGAGCGCGAGAGATGCGTTTATAGCCGACCCCTCGGGGCGTTGGGACCGGTACGCACTGCTTCCGAAGCAAGGGCACAGCATTCGATGGGGATTTTGGTCGAGCTTTTACGACCCCCCCCCCTTTTTTTCAGGGGCTGGTACGACCCCCCCCATGCTCGTACGATGGCTGACATGGCTGACTGTGGTTGTGGTTTATACTCGGCGAAAAAGTTGTCGAGCGGGGGTATGTAGTAAGCAGTGCGACGTACATGGTACGGGCGTACATACTAGCTATAACACAGTAAATTCATAAAAATCCACCAAGTGAACCACATAATTCCTAGCCAGAAATACGACCCCCCCTCCCCACAAGGACCAAATTACGACCCCCCCCCTCCGAAACGTGCAAGGAGAAAAATCAACTATAAAAATAAATTTTTCCCAGCCCAAATACGACCCCCCCCCTTTTGGCGGCCAAATACGACCCCCCCCATAGGGAATCCCCAACCAATGCTGTGCCCTGCTTCCGACAGATACCGCGCAAGGCTATCAACTTGAAAGATCACTGACGACACAACGTCGTTGCACTGCAGAAGTGTGGCGCTTAGGCTTTATATAATACTTCTGAAACCGTAACTTTTTCGCAACTATGGTAAGCAGATTACTAATCACCCAGTTGAAGGCAATTGGCGCGATAATTTGGTACTCTGTCTAGAATGGAAGCAGGGGTGCTAAACAGTCAGAAATAGCGAAAAGACGAAGTGAAACGGCGAATGTTGCAAAAAGCCTTTGTTCGACTCAGAAAGCAATTTCGGACGATTTCCCCGCTGACCCATTACCAATAATCGCTACTGTAGATTCTAGTGCATGAATGTGCTTACACATCCATGCAGCCCGCGGCCGCTGCATATCAATCCCTTCTCCCTCCATTTTTACCTTCACTAATGAAGGAGCGCGACAGGAGCCTACAGCAATCGGTTGGAGAACAATTGTGGCGGCAGGCGGATGGGCCGTCGGTCGGTATTGTTGCAGGTTTTGGCAGGGCGCTATAAGGGTTCTTTTCTTGGAGAAGGCGGCACGCAGCGCCCTACTCAGGGGCGCCGAATTCATTCCTGCCAAGCGTATTAGCGTTTTTGTCTCAAAAATTTATCGTGCCAGTTGCCTTTGAAATAGTCGACAACCGAACGAACTAAGCCACATTGTGTGTTTTTATAGCGCCCATGCTTTTTGAGCTTTTCAGTTGCCAATATGAGCGTTTGTGGATCGGACGGTACAACATACGACAGCATGTGTCAACTTATTCAGTTCGCCTGTAAACACCAACTCGATTTAGTGGCGGTCTCGCTTGGAATTTGCTCGGATCGGTAAGTTTTATGGAGCATTAACCTGTATAGAGTGGCGTGCACGGCAATGTCTAAGGCGTTAAATAGGCAACTATTCTACGGCTGGTGCGTGGGGCGAAACCACGAAGCCACCTAACCACTGGTTCTTCTCCATTTTCGTGGCGTCTTGGAGACAGAGAGGCGAAACACTAGGGAGGCAGCGTTGTAGAGCCAGACCCGCTTATACAACTAGCGTGGATTCCGCCTTTAATAGTACGGAGTGAGTTAGCACCCATTTTGCACTCCTACAGGGCATAGAAACTTTTAGGTGTTTGGTGGCCCAACCTGTATCCGAAATCCAGAATTGAATATACCAGCGCAGTCCGGCGACGGAAGATGGGGGGGGGGCATTTTGCAGTTTCGCATGTTCCTTTTGTCGTGCTCATTGCCTTGCAAGAGTATATAGATATTCTTTAAAAGAGGTGGTGAGCTGTTTCTGAAACTTCCAGTGACATCACCAAATTTAACAAATCTCTACTCGCTGGCTTGACACGATAATGGAAAGCAGCAAAAGTGCAAAATGCCCCCTTCCCCCCTTGCCGACGTGTGCCAATATATTTAGAATACTAATTTTCAGTTTAATTAAATAGAAGGCTGAATAGTTTGTTCCACTTTGAAACCTCAGGAGGTCCAGCAATACCACAGGAATGAGCTTCACGTAATCGTTTTAGATTCGTCAGAGCCTCGTGAGAGAAATAATCGTGAGAAAGACACCCCTTCCCTGAAGCATCTTCCACCGTGCACTTCTAACAGCGACTGCGAAGCAGTGAGTTTTCCTTTTCTCTTTTTCTTTTTCCTCTTCTCATCAATGAGGAATAATAGGACTTACAACTCAGAAAGTTCATTTCCAGATAGGCGCTGTTTGTGAGCCGATTGACGCATTTTCTAGCATGTGCAAGTGCTCCGAGGGTGAAATATTCCTGAGAGGACATTGCAGAGCAGGTACGTGGAATTCTTTTTTTAGATTGAATCTAGTCAAATAGATGCAGAACTAGTAAATTAGACGGGCGTCGATCGCAGCCCTTTCGAGATGCCGTTCTACTTCCCATCCAAATGGTGACTGCATTTGAAAAGGGTGCAGTCTAATCTAAAGAATGCTGTATAGGCTATGCATGAGCAATTCAGGCCATTTACGCGCTGCATTTCTCTCACCGTGCACGATTTTTTCGAATGGCACTCTTTGGGAGCAGTTTGGTGACCCATCTAGACAGCCTCTTCTCGAGTTGACAAGTTTTACCATGATGGCTTGACGAGCTTGCTCCAGCTTCACAAGAGTTCACAGGTTTCACCAGAGTGAGACTTGTAAACCGAACTAGAAGCATAAAGTGCGAACCGCGCCCCCCCTCTTCCCCCCCCCGTCATCCGATGGGAACCTATGCCGCATCAACTCTTTCGAAATTTGGAATCAATTTCGATAGATATTTTTCTTCTTAATCAGGCTTACCCGAAAGTGGCTTTTCGCAGGTAGCTTGACTCTCTAAACACGAATTTCACATCCTCTGTGTCTCGGCGCCATAGGAGGTAACGCCGCAGACATTCTGGCACTAGTGACAGTAACCCAAGTGCCACCGGAACTGGCGCAGCAACGAAATTGCAAAATGCCATTCTCCACCCCATCGTCGAACTGCGCCCACTCTTTGTAAGTACAATGGAGAAAGTGCCAATTACCAGTAACCTGTTATGAGACCAGCGGAATAGGGTGCACCAAAATGAGAAATGCCAGTGTTGGCCCTGTCCTCCATCGCCACCGTAAGAGACATGGTCATTCCGCTGGGCATTTCTCACTTGTGCACCCTACTTATTTACCGTCTTAGATCAGGAAGTACGTAGGCCATCGCTACTCGTATTGGACTGTGGCTTTACCTTTTGAAGCTTCTAGCTGATTTTTTGTCACGTTATGATAGATGATCATCTTTTTAGACCGGAAGTCGAATCTTAATTTGGAGATGGAAGAAGATCGTGTTTACGGAATCAACAAGCATGGTCTCCATTTACACATGAACATAACTCTTACGGTGGGTAATTACTTGATTAAAGGTGTAGGCGCTGTTCGCGTCAGGAGGGGTGGTGGTTCTTCGCACCAGGCATGCGAAGGGCCATTCAAAGTCTATTCGTATGTAGCAATGACGAAGGAATTTAAAACATTTCAATAGGTGACTAACTCCCTGAGGGTATAAGAATAAAATTTCATTTTGTCATCATCAATGCTATTCTATAATAGTTATTTTTGGTGAAAGGAGATCAGCGCGACTGCCATGACCGACAATGTTGAGAAAACGACTACTGATTTTGAAAAAAAATTGGGGAAAAATGAAAAAAAGTGAGAAAAGATCAGTGATTACTTCTTGTTCCCCAACCTGAAAAAGGCCACCGTGGAGAGCGTCTTTCTGACGATGAAGAACTGAAAGCTGCAATTAACGCACGTTTTGGGGAAAGAAGGAAAAATATTCTCAGATGTTATGGTAAAGTTTGTTTCCCGAGCGAACAATTGTATTAAGGCTGAGCGGACCACACTAAAAGATAAATTTTGTTCAGGATTTTCTGCTTTTTCCTGCATACCTAATTGCGAATAATACGATTGTAACACCTCATCAGTCTGCTAGTTCGCGGGGACCTGTAAATGCAAACTTGTAGAAGACCACTGGAGTACGTTGGGGAAACCCCAGCGTGAGTGGGCGAGTCGTATTTGATTTATTTTTTCCCTAGTTGACTTTACTTGTTTCGCGGACGCTATAAGGGGAGAGGCCGTATTAGACTTTAAATAAGAAAAATTCAAGATAAATTCGTTGTGTTGTTTGCTGAATAGTTTCGCGGTTTTCCCGTCTCACACTGCTATATATTACTCGACCCCCCCCTCTCGATGGACAGCAAAATTTGAATTTCGGGGAAAAACCGGGAAATTCCGGAAAAGCTGGAGAAAGGGAAGGTCAGTTGAGAAAAGACTAGGCAAAAAAGGGGGGACAAAAGGGGGGTTCGTTCCAGAAGAATAAGAGTTACGGGGGGGGGTTCGTATCCTCCGAGAGTTTCTCCCTAGCGGTGGCAGTACCCTGGCTTGTGAAGCGTTACAGAGGAACCTTCGGGGCCGACCCTCTTATGAATAAGATTTGTTAATTCCTGTAGACTTATGAAATTGACACAAATTTCAGCGTCTTCACTGGTGGCCTGTAAGCAACTCTTTTCTGTGTTTTTCTTTTGCTTTTTCTTTGTTTTCTGTGTCCTTTTTCCTGTGCTTAAAACAAGAGTTTACAAGTCCTCAAAGTCGATTTTTCTTCACAAGAGTTTACAAGTCTTAAAGTCAATTTCAACCAAGAGAATGCCCCTCTAGGATCAAGGCTGTTTTGTGCTTTTCTTACCCTTCCCTCATGCTATACAGTGCCTATTGCCTCCCTTACTACGCGGCAGACATTAGGTTGCGAAGTGCTCTTACTCGATACACGTTATCTCAAGGTTTCGGGAGCATTGTCTAGGCGAAAGCTCAGGCCTGGATCCGATGTTTCTCTGCCCCTGAACTTTCCATTATACCACAGAGACGCCAATATGTGCCCTGTTTAGCGGCATTGCTTGCGTATGGCGTAGAGAAAGTACCGTTTTGAACGCCGATTGTCCTCTTGGAGCCTTTTAGACAGAGAACACCCACACGTCACTTTTGGCAATTTTGTCCGGAGGCCGCATCTTGCCGAGTTTGCTAGCGCTGATCCCTTAGCCATAGGACTTTGTTGCTGATATTTGCTTGCTACGCTCAGCGATAGTGTCATCCATCCATTTGTTAACTATTCATAAGTCAGTTGATTGATGACCGAGTTACGCATAAAATATTCTTGTATGAGGAACCATGTAAACAAATAGATAAAGGCAACAAAAGTGG
>MU942048.1:0-14701 GCA_036418165.1 Cooperia oncophora
ATGACTTGCACGGGGTAGCCAGTGGGAAAGCCACTGTTCATGTCTCCCACATCCTCCCCAGTCCGACACCAATTATCCGATATCGGAGGGATAAGCTCGTGCAGCCCAGACAGAAATCGAAGTTCCGAGGTCTGAGCCCTGGACCGCACGTTGGGTAACCGACACCTCCCCCCCCCTTGGGCTACATTACTTCCCTTCCACTGATTTGGGTAGTCTTCTAAGTACAAACGATGGGCTCACCTGCCTAGATTTTTTTCCTGAAGGCTATCATCCGCGATAGACATCGTACTCTGGCCTAGTTCTAAGAGACCATGCGCCATTTTCATGCACTTGAGGGCACTCAGATTAATTAGTAAAGCAGACTCCGTGACCAGAATATGAATGCGCCTTTCCAAAAACGATTTATCCCAGGAATCAAACAACAAGTGTTTTTAAGCGCTGTTCGCGCCTCTTTTGTCAAGAAGAGGCTCTTCAGCTGACCCACCACTGGAGTCAAGAGTGGCAGGCATCCGTGACGGACAAGGGCCGCCGCCGCCGTCTCGATGATTGAATGGGTCGAACACCGGAAAGACCGACTCAAATGGGACTATTTTGAGGACAGACTATTTCGTATCTCTACGCGTTCATTTTTCGCAAATGAACCGTTTTCTGGGGAACTTGGCAGAATTTGCAGGTGGGTTTGGGTTATATGGCATGAATGGCACAGTTAGGGTTGGTGGGGCATTTCACTGGTTCCCATCGATCACTGTCGATGTCTCCTGTCAAAACCTGTGAGTTTCTGTAATTTGTGCAATAGCAGGAGCTTCGTTTACCCTTGACAAGGGTGCACAGGTCTCGCCAAGGTGTTACTGTTACTCGTAGTTCAACAGGAACTAGCCAAAGAAGCCAAGGAATGTACAAAATGCCCCTCCCAAGCCAAAAAACCCCCATGAATGACTTGCCAGCGATGTTCTCTACTTTAGAGGAGCAAGTTGAAAACCCAACGACATCGATGGTTATCCGAGCTTTGAACGAACGTATCCGGCCGGAAAAACCACTATGATGGGACGTCGTCGTTTCGTAGGAAAGTCAGTTCAGTGAATTCGTTTTGATGAATTGGATATGACTTTATGAGTGCAATATCTCACCATATCGGGTAGATTTATGGCGGACAATAGAAATCGACTGGTTCTATTCTATGGGCATTTACGAAAAAATCTGCACAAGTCGGAGAGTGAGGATTGAGAACGGAATAAGATGAAAGCGGAAAATGAGAAACGGACGGTGCTGTTCGGCTTAGAAGGGCATTTTGCACTTTTTCTGGTTCTCTTACTAGTTCATTTTGTCTACCTTGGTGGGGCCTGTGAACTCTCGTAAAGCTGTGAAGTGATACAGGTGACCCCCTTTAAGTCACAGGGTTTTACAGGTTCTTACAAGATGGCCTGCACGAGCTTAGCTGAGTACCATTAGCTGCCCCCACTAAGTCGAGCTGCGTGTCAAAGGACAATCAATGTTTAGACGAAAAGGCACAGTGAATGGGCCTTTCCAAACTCAGAAAAGTTTCAATAGAAAATAATGAAAGCGCTTGAAGAAGATGGTCCGTTTTCCCGCCAATTCAGACAAACGATTCTCGCAACCCCCCCCCCTTGCGAGGCTCATAAAAAAACACATCCGTGGCCACAGAGCTGTGAAAGGCTCTGCGCCTCACAATCAGAAAGGAACCACTACTCAATATAGAATAAGCCACGCCGGCGGCTTTGCGGCCGTTTTCCGTCGTCCTCCGTTTGTGCATTTAATTTCTTTTAACGCTGAGTTTAGGATTGGGTCGGCTGTAAGGTTGAAAGGCACAGGTAAACAGGTGAATAAATAAATAAATAAATAAACAAATAATTAAATCAATGTCGAGTACAATCCGGCATTCAGTACTAAAGCTGCCATTTCACTGTGAATGGAGATCATATTGTCTGTTCCGAATGCAGAGCGCTTCCGAGGGGAGTGTGGGGTGCAAAGCTGGCGCTCCAGCCAACGCCATTCTCAGCGATTCGTTAAAAGCGAAACAAGGCACAATAAATTGTGAAAAATACGGGTAGCGCCCATATCGAAACTCCCCGCCCCGCCCCCCCGCGCGAATAAGATGAGAGGGTGGCAAATACCGACTCCTTCGCCCCAAGTGGCTCCCTCCATGTGTTTTTCACAGAGCGATGCTCTACCCGAAATAGAGTAATGACAGGGCAGAAGATGAGAGGGTCTGCACCGTTTCGGTAGCTGCTGAAGCTTTACCCCCACTGATTGTCCCAAAAGTGGCTATTTACGTCGAAATACTAGTGTAATGAAGGTCTTTATCAAATCCTGGAGGGGGGGAGTGAGTTCCCTTTCACCTGCGTTTTTCTTTTTTCCTAATCTGGTCTTGCCTGTAAAAATTGTCCAATAGGCACAGGAACACAATCAGATACCTTCAAAAGAGGTTAGTTAACATCATCGAGTCAATGAGGAAGTACCCGGTTCATACCACCACCAGTCGGATAGCACGGCTGACGCCGAGCTTTCCGTCGTCTTCTTTAGCTCGGCTTTGGCGCGAGCCTGCTTGGCTTCTGGCGCGCTCTCCAGAATGGAAATGGATAACTTCTGATTACTGGGCTGCACGGCGTTGTAATGGTGGGCTCGTACTATCACTAAAACTACATATTTTCCTGGTGTAGAGGCTGCAGCGTTTGACTGAGCAACAACTGCAACATTCTGTATCAGCCTCCATCAACTGTTATCACTTCCTGGCAGCCTCCTTCGCTGTCCCACCTTTTCTTTGATCATTTGCTGGATCCACCCAACTTATGCTGTGTCCCGCGTTATGAGTATGCGACCTTCCCATTTTAACTCCTCTTATCAAATCTTATCAGCAGCCAGCAGTTCTTGTCACTCACCAATAATATTCCTGTGCCATAGCCTGTATCATACCTTGGAACAACGCCCTCCATGTTCCCTCCCTTCCCCCTCCCTGCTCTGCACTTCCCCCTCATGGCAACATGCTCAGGTCTGGCTAAGCACGTGCGCGGGAAGGGAGCAGAGGGGAGGGGTCTCTCGGTCCCCCCCCCCTCGGCTCCACCCCACCCTGCCCCCGCACGAGCACACGTCCAGCTGCCACGGCAGCAGCTCGTGCAATGGCTCGGAGTGTACCCGAATGGTTGTCTTATATAGCGGAGGCTGTTATCACAATCAAAACATTGGATTGATACATCCGCACCAATCGGTTACCGGTTTGCCTAGCGGTCGTTAGGCTGCGTTTATACTTTGCGGCAGCGTAGCGCTTCCAGCGTACGCCAGCGGCAGTGCCGAAGAGAGGATGCATATCGATCTAGCTTCACCAGCGTCACCAGCGGCACGCTGGCGTAGCGAGGGCACGGGAAGCATAGCTATCGATCTAGCTTCACCAGCGTTTCTCGAGCGTTTCTCCAGGCCGGCCAGTGCGTAACGCTAGCGTGCCGCTAGCGTACGCCAGCGTGCCGCTGGTGAAGCTAGATCGATATGCATCCTCTCTTCGGCACTGCCGCTGGCGTACGCTGGAAGCGCTACGCTACGCTGCCGCAAAGTATAAACGCAGCCTTATCTCCTACCGCGGAACTCGAACCCGTGAAGCATTTTGCGGACGGACAGACAAACATACATACATACTTACATACATACAGACCGACAAACCGACACACAAAGTTTCTGCTTTATAGAATAGAAGGATAACTAGCGAAGGACTGTTCTGCCACAAACTCTTCATTTCTTCTGGCCGATATCTGACTGGGGACCTTTATTCCTATTTGAGTTACTGTATGTTACCGCACGTTTGTGCTAGTAAGATTGTAGCTCGTTTCGATTTGTTACAACTCAAGTGATGAAAGGAACCTTTGTGTGCATTGAATAAATAAATAAATAATAAATAAATAAATACTACACCGGAAGATGCAAGCGCATCCTTAAAAGCACTAAGCTTGAGCAGTCGAACCTTCTCAGGGTTGACTTTTAACGTTTAGAAGAACGATAAATTTGTCAAAATGTGTCTGTAAAGGAATCTTCCACTTTGGCAAACCTGTGGGACAGAGAAGGAAGAGATAGCTTCATGATTTTATGCCTAGAAACCCAAAAAGGCATAGAGGAAAAGATTGAGATAAGTCTCCAGAACGTGTAAGGAAGAAAGCAGTGTCGAGGAAAAAAATCTAAAAGAAATGCACTTTGTAGAAAGTAGGGTAGAAATCGAATCTCACAGTTGTCGCCCGTGCACGATTGAAAACGAGATTTCCTTAAGAGCTAGAAATGTGATTATACGGTAATGGAAAGGTGGTGCATTAGCAGAAAAAGAAATGCGCCAGTCATGGTAGTGCTGAGAGTGGGACATGGCAAAAAGTTGCTGAACCGGTCAGTCCCTAGGGATTTAGAAAAGGAAGGGTTAATCTGAGGGGTACGCAAATTCCTTCGGGAGAAGCAGTTCCTGATCAACAGCTATGATGCGAGAGATGCGTAATGTATTTCCAGTACATTTGGCGTTCAGAGGCGGTTCAGCGGAAACTCGTGTGAAAGTTGTAGTCCTCGAGCAATCCAGTAACATTTTCAGCCCGAATCACTGAGTCTACCCTCTTCCAAAACATGAGCTTGCCCCCACAAAGCACGTCCTGCCGTTGGGGAAATTTTTGCAGAACACGCCCCTGGTACGACCTCCCGTTCTCCCCATCCCACCTTCCCACCACTTTTCGGCTTCCACGGGAAGGAGGAGCGTATTGGAAACAAGAAAAATTTCATCAACCGAAAACATTTTGCTCAAAAGCAAACGCAGCCCTCCCCTTCATTGCAGCCCCAAAATCCCTCGCCTCGCAGGGGGATCCCGAACGTGCGACGTAAGCCCTGTTGCCATATTCTCTCGAAAAGTTCTTTGAAGAGTAGGTCAGATTAAATGGAATGGGCTTTAGAGTGAAACAGGTAATATTGAAAAGTAGCACCAGGCTTGATAGTGAAAATTCGGAAAGAATAGCTGAAAAAATCTGAAGGAATAGTACAGAGAACCCGAGTAGAAGCGTATCTTGGGAAGCAAGACTCACAGGGCACGTATGCGTACACTGGGGATCTCTAGAGCATAGGGGGGGGGGGTCATATTTGGTCGACAAAGGGAGGGGGTCGTATCAGATGAGCAGGAAGACGGGGAAGCTTATTTTGCAAAATCTTTCTCTAACGTGGAGCATTCATGGAACTATCAGGCTTCAAAAAAGGAAAAATGGCAATTGGGCGGCCCACTGGTCCGAAGAACTTCCAGATTTCGCGAGTATAGCTACTCGAAAAGGGGCACTCCCTACCGTTGGGAGGAATTTACACAAAATACGAATTTCATGCTAAAATTTCCGTTCTCTTGGTACAACCCCCTCTCCCCCCACCTTCGCGATCCCATCCTATGCTACCATGCGCCCAAAGTTTCCCAATCGGCTGATGCAACTCTTCGTTGGCGATCCCCGTCGCTTCGCTTCTGTCCTACCACTCATTCGCAAGTTTTTTTTTAGCGCCCAACAAAGTGACACCGCTTTTCCAAGAAAAATCTAACTATCGATGGGGGCGGGAGGTTATATAGTACACCTTCAACAACGCAGAAAAAGCAGAAAGAGTGAAGAAACCGAAACGGCTTTTCTCTTTCGCCCTCCACCTCACAGTTACAACCTCCGTCACGCGGCTGTAAATACCGCAAACAATGCGACATGCCCACTGGGAGATGGAGTATTAAACAGAGAAAACTCCGAAATGGAGTGCTTTGCACTTTTGTCTTTTTTGTTTTGGTTGTCATGAATCTCAACCGAAATAATACTAATTTATTTATTTATTTATTTATCTTATTCATGTTTATCTCCATTTAATTTATTTCATTTTGTATGCGTTCTTACTTACTTATTCTCCTTTCTCCCACTTTACACTTGCAAAGACTACCCGTCATAGCGAGAAGAAAGCTGTGATCTGGATGCGCCATGCATTTGGCTAGTGCTGAGAGCCGTAGACATGTGGAATGAGGCCCACCATCCCTACACTTGATGTCCAAAGACCTCGCGTATATATTCAGGGTGGTCCATCAGGAGTAATGGATTGAAGATGGACCGAATTTGTTTTCGACATTTTGTTATACCCCGATGTGACGGCACCCCATCGAAGCCCGACGGCGTGAGCATACGGCTGATGTATTCATCATTTAATGCGTGTGACATGAGTGCCGCTTCGTTGACACCCGCCATTAGGCGGCACTAAGGTGATTGTGCTGCTGGGTTGGCCAAGCTGGCTGGACACTCGAGAGGGGACATACACCACACACGGGGGGCCTTAACGAAGGAGCTTCTGGTCTGCTCTGGCAATAGCTTTTTACATGGGGAACGAACTTTTGTTGTGATGCACTCAAAGGTGGCGGCGCCGCAGATCTCGATAAAAACCTACAATAGACACACTCGCT
This sequence comes from Cooperia oncophora, assembly GCA_036418165.1. NCBI lineage: Eukaryota > Metazoa > Nematoda > Chromadorea > Rhabditida > Trichostrongylidae > Cooperia > Cooperia oncophora. The sequence continues at coordinate 6,437 of MU942048.1, forward strand.
GTCCTAGCCATAGCTTCGCACAGGGCACACGGGGGGGGGAGAGGAAAAATTCACCGGTATCCGCTAACACCGACAGGTATGAAACGCAGATTCTCGGATAAGAAAACTCCCAAAAAGTAGGGCAGTGGCACAGTCAGTAAGAGTAGAAAGGCTCAGCAAAAAAAATGCACAAGAAAGGAAAGCGGGCGAAAAGGCGGAGGTATTCAGGTCCCCATTATCTAGACAAAAGAAGACTACCAGCGAAATCCTGGTCCTTGGTTTCAGAGCGTAATGAGGGCAACATAACTCAGGAACTCTCCGACAACTTAACCCGATACGGAAGAACACGTTCGGGACCTTGGGCGAACAAACCATGAAAGACTTCAAAATCCCTCACGTTCCGTAAATAAATCCCAGATGGCTTAAATCCGCACTTTTTGGCAAAATTATTCACAGTCACCAAGCCTATTGCTCAAAAATTGTCACTGCTGTTTACTTATTTATTTATTTGTTCACGCGTCAATAAAACGGGCCATATAATGCAATTAAGAAGTCACTCAAGCAGGCAAAAAAACAGAGAGAGCTGCTATCTGCTATTAATTACAGGAGTCGGATGAAAACAGACTGAGCAGGATTAGGAGGATAGATTTCCAAGGCTCGGGGGAAAACGAGGAGAGGGGTCAAATTGTGGGCACAGTTAGGCTTGGAAGGGGCATTTTGCACTTTTGGTAGTTCCGTTTTAGTTCACGTTAAATGTCAGGTCTCACTTTGGTAGGACCTGTGAACTCTTGTGAGCTCTGTAATGGTACAAGGGATCCAAATTAGCAACAGGACTTCATAGGTAAGGAAACCTGTACAAGCTTTTGCTGAGTACCATTCGTTGTCCCCGCCAAGCCGAACTGCGTCAAAAAGTGTTGTAAATTGCACATGGCGAGTTGAAAAGGTAGTTTGAGGGAGTCATTCCAAAGGTCAATAAAGTGAGTCCGCGAAGCAAAAAAGGCTTAAGACACACCTAAATTAAAAAGGGGATAAGGAATACAAAGCACCTGGTCCCTTTTGGATTGCAAACATGACATCTGTTCAGGATCTTGGAAAACCTGCAGAGAATTTGGCCTGCATAATGACGGGACCAGGAATGTTCAAACTAGTGTTTTTGTTCCCTCAGATGCATATGACAGCAAGCTGTCATCTCCAGAGGGGCAACAAAATAGCACAATATCAGGCGAAATCACTGAAGCCTGCTGACACTGGCCAGTCCCTTAGGGGTACACCGTGCCTCAAAATTCCATCAAAAATTATGAGAACGTTCCAATGCGGGGAACACTTCTACGACTCCTGATGGAATCCTGACACAAACGATCATGGACAAGTCAACCTTAGGGAACGTAGTCAGCTTAATTATCCTTCCAGACAGGTTTGAATCTTAATGGATGACTTAGAAAAATGGTTTGTGAAGAGGTGAAACAAACTCTCTTTGCTTTCATATTTTAGTATCAAATGATAAGAATAATAGTGACATATAGAAATGTGAAGGACTGGATAACTTCAGAAGGATACGAAGGAGGTGTTGCCTTATAGTGCCTGCCGACCGAGAGATCGGTCATTTCGCTGCGAAAGCCGTCTCACGGAAGAGAGAATGGCGCAGTTCGGCTAGGGGGGTTGTACAGGCCCACTTTGTGAGTTACCTGTGTATTCTATCAAATAAAAGTGGCTCACTGTACACACTTGCAAACTTTTACAAGAGTTTACGGGTTTCCACAAAAAGAAACCTGTCAGTCGACACGAACTAGCAAAAGGAACTAGTGAAAGTGCAGAATGTCACCCCCTCCCCCACTTTTAAGCCGAACAGCGCCGAAAAACCATTTTGTCAAGCATAAGCAAAAGAGAAGTTAGTAACGGAACTTTATAACGGTGGACAGTCGGACAGCTGGCAAACCAACAGCAAGTGAAAACAGCTCGTAAAAAAAACTCATAAAGATAGGTTACACGTAAAAAGTGGAACCGAAGCGCAGAACCCCAGGCCGTGGGAGAGGGCAGGAGGCCACATGGTATCTTTCATTCACAGTAGACCGGCTACTACCGCTATGGCCGAGAAGGACCAAATCATATCCCTAGAATTTCTGCAGGAAGGACTCATTCCCAGCCTTATTCCTCAGCCGTGGGATATGCCATGCAAGCGAATTTTACTCGAAATCGTAGAACGCTTATCCAGTCTATACGAAGCCAGGACAGGGCAGTTCAGTATTGGATGAGCAATACAGTATCGTGGTGGTGTGAAATTATTACCTTTCTCTGGGAGCTGGAGAGGCAGTCTCCCTTTCCCTACCTGCCACTTTCCTAACTATACCTAGCTTCCTAGCCTCTTGCCACTTTTCCCAGTTTCTCAAAATTTCTCCGGTTTTCCCCCAGTAGTTGCAGCCGATAGGGGGTGGCCTCCTACGGCTTCAACTTTCAGTTGCCACAATTAGATTGGAGCACATACGAAACGGGAAAAATTATGAAATGTCAACAACGGCAAACCATATTCCGCGTTCCGGAGAGATTTCTGGCAGTTCCCCGTATCTTGGTCCTGGAAAACTCGCCTCACAGTTTTCTACCAGTGTAATGTAGTACGGACTCTTCAGGCGTAGAGGAGCGGAAGGTTCAACTGGCCTAACCGATTTTCGATCCATAGACCATAGTAGGCGATTGTTGTTGAGCAATAAAGGCAGTAATCCGTCACTTCATGCGTTCATCCTGTTGCTGTGGGCAGGTCTATATAAAAGCTGACATTGAACCGGTTTAACGAGAAGAAATGAAACAGAACAATGGTGGCACTGTTGGCTTTACTTATCATAGTCAATGAAATAGAAATAACTGCCACAGGAAAAATAGAACGGAAAGAATGAAGGCATGGGAAGCAGAAGAAAGAGGGCTTTGATACGGCACTCCGGGAGTTTTTCAAAATTTTTGAATGTGATACTATGGGGGATAAACCATCGCGGGGAGAAGTAATAGGAGAAAGGGGTGACCTGACGGGTTTTGCGCGAAGTCCAGAGTTTCCCTTTGAACGGATAATATCGGTGTTTGGGAGGCTAATCTGCACCCTGGAAAAATTGCGATGGGGATTCAGCGGGTGCAAACGTTCACGCCCCCAGTTGAAATAATTGGTCATGTATTCATATCCGAGAATTCTAACCTCCCAGACGCAAACTCACAGAGGGAACATTTGTTATTTGATCCCCAGAGGCAAAACGGTGCTGACATGTGAAATATTCTGCCGTACTAGGTTTTCCACTTGAGAATAAGATGACTGATACGGAAAGGACAAAAGCATTCATGTTCACTTTCCGGCTGATTTTGGGGTTGAATAGATGCCACCTGCGGCTGAAAACTGGTAGCTGTGCATCTGCGTTCCGAAAACTGGCTAACAAACTAGAAAGAAAAAAACTAGCTGGCTAAGTGGCATAGTTTCCGCCCGGTGATCGGAAAGGTCACATTTGGCACGCTTTTTCCAAAACGAGTTCCTTGAAGAAGGCCGTGAATAGCTTGACAAAGTGAAGCCAAAAGTCAGGGCAGCGATAGAATTAGTAGAAAAGGAATAAAAAGGAAGAAGACTCGCCGTTGACCAACCACTTTTGGGATGCGCCACGTATTCTACTTTCATTCGGGGTAAATGGATCAAAAGAACTCGAATGCAGTTATCAGCGCCTTGTCAGACTGTGAAAGACAAATTAGACATGACCGTATCCTTCAAAAAGAAGTTGCGAAGGAAAGAGGAGTCGAGTGAATAGGATTAAAGCCCCGAACGGGATTGTTTCAAATCCGTATTCGGAGAGCGAAGAAAAGGATCCTGAGCATCCTGTCCATTAAGAGATTCCTTGGTCGGCCTTAATGAAACTTTCGAATTGAATGAATTGCCTCGTTCGCTTTGGAGTCTTCGAGGATGAAGGAAACACGCAGAGACGACCTCATCACGAGAGGAAACACGACCTCATCACCGGGAACGTGTTTGTTGCATTCGAAACGGAGAGCTGAAACGGTCGAGACTTTCGGGGAAGATTTGAATGGGTTCAGATTCCGCCAGCCCACTCTCGACAGCTTGGCCAGACCTCCCTAGTTCCCCTTTTATTTCTCTGCGTGAGTAGACATATCCCATCAGATTCCAGTGGCATACAAACGATTTTGGGACAAATTCAGCCAGAAATTCTGCGGACTTCCATGGCACAGACTACCCAGCATCTTACAGAACGTTACCAAAAGTCTTCTGCCCGGCAGCGGGAGGTGAGTAGACAGTTCCGACAGAGAGATACAGAAATAGTAATGATGGAAATCAAAAATATCCCTCGTTACGCCCGACTCGAGATATTTATTGAGCAGGATATGTAGGATTGCATGAGGAAAAAGGAACTTCTCAAACAAGTCTTACCACTCTCAATTTTCCCATTCCTCCACAAACCACCCACTTCCCCTTTCCCTCCCTGTTTGGCATGGAATGAACCTCCAAGAATGAAGCTGAAAGTTTGTCTGCACCCTATGTCCTATAGGCCTCGCGCTCCGGTTATCAAGTTCATCAGCAAGCCCACCCATACCCCTTGATTGAACCTCCCTGCTTCTATCCTTCTTTCGATGGGCACACACACTTCTGCTTGGTGAGAACACCGAATGGAACACAGCGAAGCCTGTACAGGCCAACTTCTGTATTCTTATAACCAGAGTGAAAAATGGCCCTTCAAGCCCAACAGCACGATTTAGATGTATGTGCAGCTTTCCCCACATGCATGATCGGCATCTTCTTTCTGAATTCTACAGACTGGTGGCGGCTAGCCTCTCACATGTGCTATTTACAGCCCCCCTATTTTATCTCCCCCTCCCTTCGCTATATTTCTTGCAACAGCTTCTTGAACTCCTATGAAGGACATTCCGGAATGCCCAAAATTATATAGGTTTGCACATCATTTCTAATGACTCTGAGCTTTTTATGACTTATTCATCTGAGAAAAAGTCCTTCCAAGAAAGATTCCTGCCGGGATTTAGATATGTGAAACATTTTTGGTGTTTAGTTTTCTCGTTATTAGTAGTTAGTGGTTAAGAACTTAAAGACACATTCCGTAATTAGTAAAAGGGTGGGTAGAGGGACCGGATGTGATTTGTAGGAAGCCTGACTTGTAGTGGGAAGAATCACAGACAAATCCCGTACGAAACTTTTGAAGCACAACAAAAAGGGCACGTGCGTAAACGGCGAATTGATGCTATCTCTTTGAATGCCTCCCCCCCAACACAAATTGTATTAGAGCATTCAATATAGTTCAAACACAAAAATCATTTTAAAACTCTACAAAAAACTCAAAGAATAAATAAATGTAGAAAGATAATAATCGATATAAGTAACTACAAAATTGGATTTTTAAGAAAATAAAACAATTACAAAGTATAAAATATATTAAGCAGTCACTATTTTTTTGAAAAACCTTTTCTGAAGAACTCGTCAAAATCGTTCACAAAAGTTCATACAGGGAGACACGAATAGGATGATCCAGGCGAGACACCCACAGGAATGAGTAGGAATGGCTTTCTTCGCTCAAACAAATCAAATACGATCTATAGGCACGGCTGAGGATACTACAAGGATCTGAACCCTTAATCATCCGCAAAATCGGATTCTTTTGAGTTTTTTTGGGAGGAGGGGCAATCGGACCGCCAAATGGGACCCTTTTTCATCCGCTGAAGGTATGTCGCCATGCTATGAAGGTACGCTTGCACGTTGGGTGGGCTGTAGCGTGAGCGGTCGCCGCCTGTTGGATGCAAGGCACTACAAGGAGGAACCTTTGGGAAGCGTATTTCGCAGAAAAGCTCCCCAACGGCAAGATGTGCAACGTCCATTATAGATTACAGTAAGTGGTCCGAAGGACTTCAGAATGACATGGACAAACAAAGGAATGTTCTTGAAAAAAAATCGCTTTTTGTCCGGCACTCGTGCACATTCCTAAACATTTCATGCCCAGCCGTGCGCAATATAGGGCAAGCCTGCGTCTGAAACCCACTTTAACAAAGTCTGTAAAGCGAATTCAAGCAATTACTATGAAGAGATCTCGATGAAGAATTGGAAAAGAGGAGCAGACGAGAAGAAGACGCCTGAGATCCAGCTGCACTGTACAGAAGAAAAACGACGAGCGACATTCTGAGAATCATGTCGACGACTAGATTACGAACGTTACGAGCAAATTGCAGACTATTAGAAGCGGAACGAGATTGGAAGCCGGACAGGTAGCCCGTACGTCTGAGGACATTCTTCATACGATACATATGGCGTCGCAGAAGCGAAAAAAAAAAAAGGAGGATAGGAGGATAAGTAGAAGGAAAAAGAAGATAGAAAAATCAAAGAGACAAGGTCCATTTGTCTGCGGAATAGCTAGCTAGAAAGCCAAATCTGCAGTGAATCCATCAAAAATGAGCACTTGGAATGCTGACCAGGGGTGGATAAGGTCCCGCACAGAACCAGTATTCCGAAAATGCTGGAAAGATTGCATGTGTGGGGGTATACTACACACGTATTTTCGGTTTTCGAAGAGCTAACGCCAAACAAAAGCAGGAGCGAGCAATGATTGAGTTTCTTTGTGTAGCCGCCCGCATCCGAAGTGAGGTAAGAGGGCGATGAGGAGTGGAGGCGCCAAGGGAGGCTGAACGGCAACGAATGCAGCTGGTGAGACCGAAACTGATGTGGGGTCGCCATTTTTCTCATTCGGAGGAAGAGAAAAAGACGGGTTTTGATAGTGGAACAGTTGGAAGCTTCCCTGGGCACTGAATGAAAGGGCTCTGCCAAACGGAACCATATGGGAGTGAGAAGGACAAGGATAGCTGGTCACGGTTCCAATATTGGGACGTTCTTAGAGAGGCAACCCTGAGGTTTCCTATTGAAATGATGAAATGCACTTGTAAAGTAAAGCGATCAATACGGAAGAAATTGACTTACTGGAGTGGCACTGCTAGGTCCAATGAGACGCCGTTTTCATTTTTATATCCTTTCCGAGTAAAAAAGAGATCCAATTCCTGAAAAGGCGGAAACCAATAAGAGGATTTGAAATCTTTTTCACTGACGTCCGACATAATCTGATAGGAAAAGCGATTGATATCGCTGGAAAACGTTAGCAAGAGTAAAGTGCATTTGTACTAGTATTGTCACAAAAAAGAAGTGGTTTAGGACTCCTTCCAAAGCCCTATGGCTTCTGCCAAAATGTGCGCGTGAAGGTGATATCTGACGAGAAGGGGCGGGACAGCATGAGTTGACTGGGAGGAATGAGCGGAGAACTTTCTGGAGAGAAGAGAACACGGATGGACGGGTATTTCTTTCGCCTATTAGTTTATGAAATATTAATTTGTGTTCCGGCAGATCGCAAGAGTCTCATAGGAGCAACTTCCAAAAATTTACGCCCATTGCCATAAATTACCTCAGCTAGTCGAACATGCGACAGTTAACCCTCAGAAGAGACAATGAGCCTGTCACTGCATAGCAGAGACAGACGAACTTCATTGGGGGGGGTATCATGATGATGGGTAAATAGGCGACTAAGTACCTCTCCCCTTCTGGTTTCCCTGGTGCGACGTTTTCAACAACTTCATCTGAAAGTTATCACAAAGAATGCTGAGTTGTGGGCAAAAATCGGACCACGGACGGAATTCGAACCCGCATCTTCTGTTTACCGATGAAGCAAGATAAGCAGAAGATGCGGGTTCGAATCCCGTCCGTGGTCCGACTTTTGCCCACAACTCAGCATTCTTGTGATAACTTTCGGATCGCGCACTGCGGCGTTAAACAGCAGTTATCAAACAATAACAGCTTAAAACTTCATCTGAATTTTTTTCAGCAAGAAATCCAAAGAACGACAAGTTAACACTGAAAATAACCAACAGGAGATCAACCATCAGATTCATCGAGTAGAATTCCTACGCCTTGTGCTCCTCCCATGAACTATTCGTAACTGCAGCGAAGGCCACTAAATTTCTCTGCAAGACCCCCCCCCGCACTGGCATATGCCGCATAGTCTACATTGAAGCTCTAGAATCGCCAGTTCCTGTAGTTCTGGACAAGGGGCATCCGACTACCGAACTCATCTGATTCGAACTCAGTGGATATTGCGATCTACAGCGTTTTGAACTGGGCATGTCCAGGCGTTGTTCAGAATTTTTGCGAAAGACGATCCCTCCCTAGATTTGTCCCCTGGTACAACCCCCATTCTCACCTTATCCACCCCTTACCAAATTTCCCTAGGGCTTTTGCAGTCGAGACAAGGGGAAGGGGAAGACATC
>MU942052.1:0-10750 GCA_036418165.1 Cooperia oncophora
CAACAAGTCATTGATAGTAATGGAGATTATCTTTTGAATTGATCTTGTTTAATTTCGTTTTTATAATAAAAAATTTTTTAGACTCAAACGCGCATTTCTTTCCGAACAACCTAATATTAGTGAATGGATAAGGTTAAAATGGGACTCCAAATCAATGTCGGGTCTTTATAGCGCCACTGATAACTCTGGACGGCTGGAGTCAGAGAAATCGCCACCCAACTTATTTGAAGTCTCGAAAATGTAATCTCACGAAATCAGGATCAGTACAATTTGGCAGAAACAGATTGTGTACTTTATGAGAGAAAATCAGTCTGAAAAACGTGCATTGGTATCGAGGCATTCAGCCTGCAATGCACGAAGTGAAGGGTGCGCAGTGGGTTTTTTTCAAAGGAATAACAAAGAGATGTTGGAAACAGGGGTACTAGCCATTTTGGTAGGGTATCTGTGGCGTTGGTAACTCCATAAATGGCATGAATTTTTTGGTACCATTGATTTAATCCCGGATAAAAGACAGGTGGCTACAAAACATAACTGTGTCTCTAGTCATTCGACTATCATTCGATGGGAAGTCCATTGTGTCCCCAAAGCGCCGAGAGCTCGCTGCAACCCTAGCATATTGCACCATCCTCACCTTTTCCTCATCCATTCCAAAGAGAGGAACGATACCCACTTATGGAACGGGATGCGAGTCATTAGGGCCGACCTACGATTGCGTGATTTTATAATATGTATAGCTAGCAACAGGCAGAAAGCAGCTTGGCGCCCGCACCTTCCTAGCCAGTAAACCTGAATTACTATAGAGCAATTTAGTATCAAATCAGTTTGATCGTGGTGCGAATGCCGCGCGCCGTTATGCTACTCGCGACTCCGAATCAACAACAAAGGAGAGATCTCCCAGACCTAGCGATGCACGGGAAAGTTGAGCTGCTGAGCCATGCCGAAGCCTTCGCCAAGGTAAGTTTCGGCCCAGTGATACCTTTGAGAAATATTTTTTCTACGGCTACCCATGCAATGCTCCCGCAGGTCATTGTGTGGGCCATGTTGCATTGAACAAGCCAAAACGATTTTGAATCGAAGCCAGAACGCATGCCGCATCCCAAAAAGATGATCAAGGGCAAAAGCTATATCTTTTTTAATCCTTATCTGGAATGGAGTCCTTTATCCCTCTGATCCTTCATTTGAGACCCGTGATCACTTCCTCATTGACTTCCTTCACTTTGTACAGTGTCTAATTGTTACTGGAACCTCTTCTTGAGCCCAATGCCAGCGAGTTTGAATAATAACAGCTAGCAGTTGTTTGCATATTATATGTGTGCCATTGCAGACAGTATCTCTAAAAGTTCGTGAGTACAACTACAGTCCGTGTGTGCGCTTCTGTGTGCATTGAAGAGGTCACTCAAACAGGATTAGCATCGAGGTGTGAGCTCGCGCACGTGAACAGCAATAGAGCGAGGTCGCTCCAAGACGTTTCCGGATTCTAGTTGGGTAAACGAACCATTGGGGACCGGTAACCACAAGATGTACCAGGGTTCAGCGTAAGGCATTCTCAGATCCCAAGTTGTTTGGCGATTGTGAGTGACGGCAAGCTGAATCCCATAAAAATGATGAAAATAGTATTATATAAGCTCAGGCTTTTTTCAATATTTTCTATTGCATTCCCGGATCTCACAACCCTCCAGCCGCTGTCGTGCCTTTAAGTGGACAGGGTGGTCCCCACACGCAGCAAGGACCAAGACCCACGAAGGTGAGTTTACCTACTGTCCTTACTGAGGACTGGTCCCTGGCAGAAGCTTTAGTTTTCCAGACTTCCACCATCTTAGTCGTAAGTTCAAGTTAAATACAAACGACTGTAGCTCAACTAACTGGGAAGAATAGTAGTACTTTCCAGGTTCCGAAACGTTCTTTGAGGTCTAAACAGCCATTATTTATCCGTTTATCCCAGCATTATTCAGAATCCGCCAACGTAACCGAAAAAGATGCAAGAAGGTCAACGGAGGGGCAATTTCCTGATATACAGCTCAGCTCAGCTAAATCGGCTAAACTAGGAGGGATGATTCAAGAAGGTGAAATAGGGCTCGAAATGGCACAGAGCAACTACGCATTTAAATGCAAGGCATCACTTTTTTTATTGAATTTTCAGAAAAAAAAAAACCTGAGTACAAAGGTGCTATGTCAGAAATTCCAGAAGCACAGGTCATAATGGTGGGCGGAACCTTACCCGATACCGCGTCTTTCACTAAAACGTTTCCTTCTTCTTTCTTCTCAGAGGGTCAAGTGAGGTGACACACCATTGAGGAGGGCATAATGTTAGATCTTAGTCCGCCTGTACGATCATCGTGTACGGTGCTTTTTGAAGTCACCACCACACATGTATATGGGTAAGGAGGCTCTTTCATGGCTGTTGATTAGAAACTGGAAAGCGGATGTAACGATGGGACGGATGATCGAGTAGTGCTTATCAAAAGCGATGCTTTGGGTTTGGAAGGGGCATTTTGCACTTTCGCTAGCTGCTCGCGTTAGTTCCGTTTAGTTCATGTTAACCGACAGGTCTCATTTTGATGAGACCGCTCCAGTGAGCCACTCTGGTCACATGAACATACACGTAATCACAAAATAGCCTGTACAAGCTTAGCCGAGTACCATTCGTTGCCCTCGCCAGACCGAAATGGCTGTCGGAGTACGAAGCTGCCGCTTGACGTGAAGACTATTCAACTGACGAGCCCCTTTTCCGTCGGTGGTACACTCCTATGAAAAAAGGATTGACATTATGCTCGAATCCCATGTCCCACCGAGCCTTGATCGATTTGTGATAAGTGCTATTGCCAGCCCTAAGCAAGTTTTGTGCCCAGGATAGGATTAGAACCGCCTTCACGCTACCACGGCATGACTTTTCATACTTCCCTAGCTGCTGAACCTTGCAATAATTTCATTTACTGCGTTGTCAACATCACAGCTTATCAGCCCTACTCTTTGGTGGGATAAGCATCAGTCAGCTTTCGTATCGCCCGAGCCGAGAGGTTTCACTGATAATTCAGTATTACTCAAATGTCATTTGTTACAAAATAAAGATCTGCGATATCTTGCGATATCTGCTAAACAGCTTACTGTTGAAATCACCAGCCCAGCTCATCACTATTTAGCGTGAGTTTTGGTAAAGGTCTACAGATCATTCGGTGTTGACCATTCCCTTCATGAGACGTCAGAATCCTAAGGTCAACCAAATTGAGTTTGCCCATACCATGATTCGTGGCCCAGGCCTATATTCAGTTCAGCGCTTTTGGCCTCTCAGTTGAGTTTGGCGCCAGATACTCAACCTAGAGGGCTGCCATGTGAGTCGTAATGTGATGGGCAGGATTCAATTCAAGCTTTCATCCCGGAGTCCTACAAATGTTAAGCGAAACAACTGTTACATCATAACCTTTACCGAAGCGAGGAACATGACATGCCTTTGTAGTAGAGTACGTCGGAATGGGTGAAATGGCGGTGCCAATAGGACCCAACCCACAAAAAAGGGTCCTGGAACTATCGCTTTTTGCAACCGACCTCATCTTAACGAATTTCTTGGAGCCGGGGCTAGAATAGGATGAATAAACGCTTCGATAAATAAACTAACTAATAACCCGAAACTAACGGGTTATGTAGACATCAGTTTCGGGTGATTAGTTGGTTAATTTTGTAGACTGAGACTGACCGGAAAACTGCAGTATGCAGGCTCGAGGGCGTTACTACTCAACATCTCTGATGCATCGGGGGTAAGCATGCATACTTGTTTGGTTTACCGCAGTGATGGGAAACAAATAATAAAAGCACTGAAATCAGAAGTGCTTTTCTCGCAAAACACTCTCTGTTTGGATATCACTAAGAAGGGAACTGCGTGAAATCCTTAGCGATTAGCCGACTTACATGGATAATACAGCAATTCTCTAATGGAAATTCCACTCCCTTATCCCGACGGATTATCTTCCCGTATCAGAAACAACGAAGGGTGTCGAACTTGATTTCTGTCAAATTCAGCGTGGCAGGGCACATCGTTGTTGGGGAATCCCCAAAAGGGGTCGTATTTGGCCGCCAGGAGAGGGGGGGTCGTATTTGGGCTGAGGGAAATTTATTTTGATAGCTTGATTTTTCTCGCTTCGCGGACGTTGTAAAGGGAGGGGGTCGTATTGTTTGCAGCTTTTCCTGTTTCACATGACATGATTCGTCCTCGCGACGGTTCGATTTGACGAGGAGGGACAGAGGACTGGAAGGGAGGGTCGTACCAACCTCCCAAAAAAGGAGGTGAGGGGGGGGGGGTTGTACGGACTCTACTAAAATCCCCAATCAATGATGTGCCCTGAGCGCTGGTCTGATCACTTGCTTCAACTATTGAGCTAGGGTTGAAAAGAGCTTCCAGAGTTTAAGGGTGGCGGATTTCACTATCACTATTATTATACTGTTATTACTATTATTATTATTATTATTATTATTATTATTATTATTATTATTATTATTATTATTATTATTATTATTATTATTATTATTATTATTATTATTATTAGAGCATGGTAGAAAGGAGAAAACTCCTTAGGGACTGTGAAACGTTTAACTCTTACGTGAGAGACTTTAGTCTCTTACTGTCGCGACGGGAAACGTAAATCCGTCATTGGGTAAAGCAAAGGTTCCTTTGCATTTCCTACCCAAAAAGCCTACTAATGGCATGCAGGAACGATAACTTCCAGGAACCGTAGTCTCCCACTTTGAAGTCATTCAGGCAGAGTGCTACCGTGAGAGAAGGCAGCATGGTCCATTAGGCGAGCACCTTGGCTAGCCCATTATTAGGTACGAACCGCTGCCAGTAAACCCTTAATGAGTGGGTGGCGCATGATGAAGATGCAAATGAAGACGACCGTCTGGGTCAACCATGACAGGGGGTGCTCAGCAACGAAAAAAAAAAACTAGGCTAGCAGCAGAACCATTCTGGAAGAATCTTCCATCGGACAGGTAGGCCTTCTTGCGGAGCGAAAAAGAAACCTCTGACTGAGCCTAGGATTTAGCTGCATTTTCGGTAGTCCGTATAAGGGCAGCACAGCATGCATAGGCTCTTAGGCAGCCCAGGAAAACCTGCTCCAAGCGCGTTCACCTTACGAACGCCAAGGAGTCAAAAAAGGATTGGGTGAATGGCTCAGTGTCATACCAGAGAAGTTGAAGGCAAACTCCGCTATCTTGTATTGTGGATATAGCGGCTTCAGTTACAAATACTACTCTCTAAATGACTCTCTAGGGAGAGAAAAAGGAAAAGATTGTGCAGAAACCCTGTGAAAGGGCCGCTAGCTGCTTCTCCAAACAAGTACTCCGGACCTGCTCGTCTTGTGCCTGCAGAGCGAATTCCTCCGCCTTTAGCTCACTATTCGTTTCTTCGCGCGATGCAATATTAATGCCATCTAAAAGTGAAAAAACTGGGTGTAAAAAGGGAACTCGTGAACTGAAAACAGCCTTTGAGATCCGATGGGCGGGGCAACTAGGGAGGTGTAAGGACTGCCGCTTATGGGAGCCACAGCGCCTTTGTTCTTTTCTAAGTGAAGCCGCAAAAAGGGGGATTTCTAGAGACAACTGTACAAGGAAGGATGCCAACGAAGTGCTTGAGCGTGGGACTCTCTCTGAGGCCATTCATTACTTGAGCAGTTGAAGGGTATTTTCTATGAACTTGCTACCACTTTTCCAATCGTCCGGTTACATAGCTTCGCCATTCGACTCAGGAAAGTAGTAGGTGATCCCTCATTTTTGCTCAACAAAATTATTTCTTACTCAGGTACAGAACTCAGGACGACCGCTATGGTCTTTATATTGGTGCGCCCCGGTTTCCCAGAAGGATGGTCGCATCAATGGTGAGATCCTGTTTATCAGTTGGGCTGTGCATTCAGCAGCCAATGATATTTTTGTCTGAATGAACACTTACTAGCCCCGTACATCTACGGGCCAACTAAGACCAGCGAAAAAAATAATGATAAAAACAGTACCGTGCTCATCAAACCGCCAAGATTCGTCCGCAGGGTGTCCTCGCGTGAGCAGACGATCGTTGGCCCGCTGGGATTGGAATTGTCGTGGAATCCGTGGCCCATCTCCTGAAGCATTAATGGTAAAGAATAACAATGTGTTGAACACACAGTCCACATCGGTCATAGGGGTGGAGAAAGACATTGTTCCTCACTGTTGAACCCTCTCCTAACTTTGAAGGAGGAGTACGCCAATGAGGATGGCATATTGGTGAGTCTATCTCCGCCCATACGAGCAACGCGGACTGTACTGGAAATGTTTCACTACTTCCGATAAATTATGAATAGAGCGTCAAAGTATAGAGCAGCTGTAGTGAGTTAGTTATAGAGCCGTGAAAATCTTGCGGAAATCGAAAGATCGGAAATCATGACAGATGACAATAAGAAACGTGACGTGTAGGAAAACCATTCACTTTCTGTTTCTTCCAAGAATGGCCGAGTAGAAACCCAAAGCAGGAGGCAGTGACGGCAGCGGAACAGGGTTTTAGAGCACTGTTCAATGCCTATGTTGACTGTTTTGGAGAAGCCCACACGACATAGTGGGACTCACTAGGCGGACTCACTAGGCGCCTTAACGAACAACTGATCGGCTGAATGGATGAACTACTTAACACTGCTCAATCAGACAGCTATCTCATTAACGGCCAAGGCAGCTTCACATCAAAGGAACAAGAGAAAGACAGATTCCGTACCTATTACACGACGAGACCCACACATATCCGCCGTTTGATGAGCAAATAACGGCTTTTTGAAATACCACTTTCTCGAAATGGCGACCAGCTGTTCTACTACTTCACCTTACTAGTTTGCCTCGCATTCTCACAGTGTTTTTTGAAGCGCTTTGAAGCTGACAGATTAGGCGGGGGCACCTAATTGTGCTTAATTATGAGTGTACAAGCTGCATTGTGCAGACCTGCAATTTTAAGGGTGATCTAGAGGCTATGGCATCACTCAAATAATTCCACAGCTTTACAAGCGGCTTTACCCTTTCTGACCAAAGGGATATCGTAAACATTAAAACGAATGATATGTGAACTCGCCAACTCTGCCAAAGCTGCTCTGCAGGCCTCAAAGCGACAATGTTGGTTTTACGCTTAAAATTTTTTCACTATGTTCAGCCGATTTTTTGAAAAGCGCTGACCGCTTTTTTTTGGCCAGAACCATCTCGCCCTAAAGTTGCCTGGCAAGGGAAAAAAGCGGACATCAAGATTCGCCTACGTTGGGGAACAGTCCAGGTTTAACATGGTGTCTCCAGACATAACATCGGTTATATAAAGCAATACGGTCAGTTATAAAGAGGCAAGTACGGTTCTAACACATCACTTCTACGTCCCGGCTTTTCTAGTTAAAGCTAGATACTTACTGATATAGTTCCCCGGAAATGGAGTTGGCCAAAGCGCGTACACAGCAGCGTGTCATCAAGTGAGCATTGCAGCAATCACAAGTATTTTGAGTTATGGGCAAAAGTCTACCCCTGGTGGATTTTGAAGCTCACCGTACTGGTGCGCTATACCATGCATCACCGCGGTCGCTCCATCCTCTCAGCTCAGTGGCTTTTGTGCCATAAGCCTTAACAGCACTCACATGAGCGACGAGCCAGAGTCACCGATATCGGCAGCAAGCTGTGAGGCTGGAAGCTTTACATATTCACGGAGTAGCAATTATCGTTATACCACGTTTCCACCGCCGTAGGTGAAAAGAATTTGATTACGCTTCTTTTCTAAGGCACCTTATCAGCTCTCATCAGTTGTTATCACCTCTCGTCACCCACTAATAATGTTCTTTTCCCTTAGAAATTTTATCATAGGAGTACCGCAGCTGTTGATAGCAAACCGCAAACCACACACGAGTACATGCGTCAAATTACCAAATACGATTCGATCCGCGCCAAAACATCCTTGCCGCACCAACCCTCGCAGCCAAATCGCAAGGCATTTTCTTGCCAAATGGATGCGTTATTCGTGTCCGAGGTATATCAGATTAGTCTGGGAGGATAAGAGCACTGACTTGTATATCGCCTGGCCCCCGCAATTCATCGCATTCAATAAGCCACTACGATTCTGAATGGAAGAATGCCGAAACCTTCTCAGTTTCATTTGCGCTTTTAACTTTCCTGGCTGGCCGATTGGTACCAAATTGTCTCAGAGGATAAAAACGCTGAATTGTACATTGGCTGAGCCCACCAACTTCATTGTAGGGGCCATACAGCATTCAAATGCCTCTATGATTCTTAATGATGATGAATGCGGGCTGCATCGTAAAGAGCGACTGACGCGGCGCAAGGTTTATCCCTTATTACCCACCCTCGCCGTAAGTTTCTCCAGAATCAGCATTCATGTGGGACGTGTTAATCTACCCATATCGCCCAACTTAACCTGCGCTGATAACATATTAGATGATTCTCGTAACCGTCTCCAAAGACTAATCGTCCTCCTACCTGCAAAGTTCTTGCCTGGCAGTAACCATGATATTTCTGCGCGAAAGCCATTAAAATATACTATGCATATCCAGTGACGGCGTAGCAAGGTCAAGCTGTACACTCAGCTTCGTGGATCCCGGTCCTTGTGAAGGGAGAATGGGTCCGCAGTCGCAGTAGTGCGCCTTTTTTTCAGTCGAAAATGCATTGGCACGGGACTGGTGGGTAGTGATACCGCACGGTCAGATACACGCCTAAGCTTGGCCGAGCGCGCTACTTGTCTGCGCCCTCTACTTCCGTTCCTTACTGGTGAGTGCGTGTTTCACAGCGGAACTATTAAACCAATTGCTGCGCCTTGAGGATAGGTGGGCGGAGTACGAGTACGACGCTCAGGCTCCACTGCCCTTGCCCTTTCCCCGTTCAGTTTCAAGCGAAAAAAATGGCACCTTAGTGCAGCTGCATCCTTTCGCCTCGCGCATGGACAGTTTTCAGAGGTGAGTGTACAGTTTGTTTTGAATGGGCTTTGAACGAAGTCATTAGGCAGATTTTACACTTCAAGCCGCTTGAGCTGTCTTTTTGCGTCATTGTGCCCAAATATAGGCAGCTACATATATGTGGACCTTCCGATTACTGCTGACGACAGCAATCCGAGAGGATCATCTGGTCAAGCGTCAGAAAGCGTTTGATCAATGTTTGAGCGCATCGCATTCAGTACTAAAATCAGATTAGTACTACTGAGCAGGGCTCGACCTAAGGATCTATCTTAAGCAAGCTTTAATCAGAGTTCCACTTGTGGCGCTGACGCATATTAGTTCCCCTTGGGATTATGACGGAATAAGGTTTTTACGTCACTGACTACTTTGGACGAAGTGCAGCTGATATCGTCGCAATCTGTCGCAATCTGTCGGAGCGGTGAAAGGAGGCGTGGAATAAGTTTCCGCCCCCAGCTGTATTCTCTACCCTTAGTGATCGGTTTAGGTAACAAATTAGTGGTAGGGAGCATCAAGTGGGCTCATTCCATTCTTTCTGGCACTACCCCGACTGATTGCGACGATATCAACCAAGTAAAAGAGTAAACTGCTCGGCCCATGAAACGCGCGGCACCCTGCCACATACTCGACCAGAGGGAAGAAGTAAAAGAAAATTTTTCCATTCGTTCGGTCCGGTGGTAGGAAACCGTCCTCAGGGGTGCGCAGGACAATAGTTTCATCTAGCGGTGAGCTCGGCAACAGAAGCATTGCAAGCAAGGACGTCGCGGGAGCGGTATTCTCACTAGGATCAATTCGTTAATCAAAGACAAAGCCCGCGACCACAGATTGCGGGTAACGGAGCTTGAATACGAACGAAAAAGTGCTAAGGTGACTGACTATTGGAGAAAAGATGCAGAAAAACCAGTCCAAAACGCCCTATATAGGACTCCATGCCGACCCCAACTTGTACGTACCTGCTTGTTTGTACGAATTTCACTTCGTCCTTATCACAACGATATAGGCTCTTTTATCTTATCACCTCACTCTCACCATTCGAAATGGAGAGAGATAGTATAGTGGCTACTAGATAGTACAGTCCTCATCATTGCGGACTGTCGGGGCGGCTGAGCCGCGCTGCACTGTGGCGCGACAGCGGCTGCGGCTCGGTGACGGCGAATCAGTGATTTCCATGGAACTTGGCTGCAAATTCCCACTTTTTCAGCTCTTCAAGCTTCGAAAGTGGAAGGTGAGTTATTTTGAACAATTTTAAATTGTACTGGCTCTGAATGAATCTGAAAGAATGCAAGCCATTTGAATAAATGCCTGAAATAAGGCAAAATACAAGGAAAAGAGCATAATAATAGACATAAAAATAAAGGAAATTAGAGCCAGTACAATTTAAAATTGTTCAAAATAACTCACCTTCCACTTTCGAAGCTTGAAAAGTGGGAATTCGCAGCCGAATTCCATGGAAATCAGCTGATTCGCCGTCACCGAGCCGCAGCCGCTGTCGCGTCACAGTGCAGCGCGGCTCAGCCGCCCCGACAGTCCGCAATGATGAGGACTGTAGCTAGCAGTGGGGGTCGGCATGGGCCTAAGGGGTGCCCGTGGGCCCGACTGTTCAGGTTCCAGCGGGATTCTTCCCAATTTTCACTTTTTGAAGGTAAAACAGCCTGCAGATTGCCTTCCGGATCATCGGACACATTTGAGGAGTTATAGCCTTATTTTATAGCGGAGGTGCCTTTAAGTTCAACATTGGGTTGAGGCCATGTGAGTGTGGTCGACGCCCAGCTGGGAAATTGTCTTATAGACTCCGCGAGCTGCCGCAGCGT
>MU942054.1:0-21314 GCA_036418165.1 Cooperia oncophora
TTCGATTCCTTGAAAAGCTCACAATTTTGCATTTTTTCGGAACATCTTCTGTGAGTCAAGAAAGTATTTCTATTTGGCACTATTTACCCTTTACTGCCTCAATCATCCGAAATCAGGCCAATTTTTGACAAACTTTTTTCTCCGTGGGCACAATTGGCTAAAAAGTTGTCTTCTAGGGTAGTTTGACCTCCTGAACATGAATATCACATCCGCTCGGCGAAACCTCCTGGCGCCGGCGCCAAAATACTCGTAATCACCAAAATCGCTGAACTTGTCAACTGGGTTGGTTTGACCTGCTAAACACGAACACCAAAGAAAAGGGGTACACGTGACTACGCAACCTGCTTCTGCTCGCCTGCATCCCTCCCTGAGATGGGGCCCTTTCTCTGCTAAAGCTGAGTGTTAGTGAAGGGAAGGTCACTATCACAGGCAACCAGGAAGAGTGCTGCTTTCTTCACCGTTCGCCTAACTGCCCTAGCACACAGCCTCGCACGAAAGCGACTGGAGTCTGTGCTACACGCGCCGGAGTCGAAACAAGCATGTGATGAGTCGCTTGTGACGTATGCGTCAGGCGGTTTCAGACTGAGCGGATGTGATATTCGTGTCCAAGAGGCCAAACTATTCCTTGACGACAAGTTTTCAGCGGTTTTGGTGATCTAGGGTGTCTTGGCGCCGGCGCCTGTGGCGCGGGCACTAGGTTTCGTGCCGAGCGGATGTGATATTCATGTTCAGAAGGTCAAACTACCCTAGGAGACAACTTTTTAGCCAATTCTGCCCACGGAGAAAAAAGTCGGTCAAAAACTGGCCTGATTTCGGATGACTGGGGCAGTAAAGGGTAAATAGTGCCTAAAAGCCTTGGAAGAGAAACACAATTTGGCATTGGTCTTTTCCTGCTGCAAGTAAGAACAAGCTTGACAAAATAACGGATAGAAGTGTTTTCTGGACTCACAGAAGATTTTCCGAAAAAAAAGCAAAAGACGAAACCCTGCCAAGGGATCGAGCCCTGACCTCATATCTATGAATCAACTTACCTGTCCACTACACAATTGACCACTTAGGGCAATACTCGAATTTAACTTGAGCTACGCAAAGAAGGATCAGCGATTACTATGCTAGAATCCCCCCCTAACTCCTTCTAGAGAATCATTCGGCAAATTCTGAAAGCAGATTTGAGTTCAGCGTCCCAAGACCTACACGTCGATATGCATCCCATCTTGAATGGCCATGGCGACCTGTTGACCTTCCCTGGTTAGCTGGGGAATTCCACCACAGTCTTCGTGTAGCCCTGACTTAGCTCTTTCCGATCGCCATCTAAACTAATCCCACAGCGGCCATCTTCTGGGTAAAAAAATACGATTTTTGTACCTCAAAAATGACCCAGCTGCCTTTCTGGGCACAGAACCAAGAGGCTTCTGGAAGCAGGGCAACCACTCATTGCGTAGTGGTTGGCAACAAGTCTCGAACTTTCCCGGCCTCTTTCCCACTTTTGCGTACTATTCCGAAAAATATTCTAGTGGACCGGCCAGATACAACCCCATTATGGGAGAGACAAAAAGCACTCTTCAGCGACCAAATGATTCTCCACCGAGCGACGTGCATGTATGTAACTCACTCGCTCTTCTTAACAGTAAGCACGAGGAGACATCATTAAGGAAGTGAAGGGCTTACTTGACGCGACCAAGTGTTTCGTTTTTTGATTGACCACTTGAAAAGTGCAGTCTAAATAAAGAGTTGATGAGAGAGTGCTTTGAGAGTAAACTAGTTCCCTGAAGTGGTCCACGATTACAGCGATTACAACTTGTGACTGACTTCTATTTAATGCACTGCGAGATGCTTAGTTTTCGTTCAACGCGGTCCCTGCACATCGCCAAAGCTCATATCTCTTCTCGTTATGGTTATGCGTATTCTACAGTGTTTTTGCTTTGTTGTTCTACCCCAAATTTTCTCCTTTTGTACACTCCCTTCACAACATTTTTTCCCTGAATTTTGCCATCGAGCTTATGAGGGATGTATAAGCGCACGCGTAACGCCAAAAATCTCAGAGACGGATGAATTTCCCTCGCAGCACCGGAACATTTTAACGACCCACTTCCCCGTCAATCAAATGATGACGCCGCTCACTTGGGTTCTGCTGATGATGATGCCGACCTGCTTCTGCTTACAAAGATATTCGGAATCAGCACATGTCACAACGATGAGGAAAACTCGTCGTCGCTCAGCGGCAAAACTCTCCCCCCTCCCGAAACTCCACAGCTCTTCCTTCCGGGGGGGGGGCAAAAAAAAGTCAACTTCTCTTCATTGACATTTACGTGCGCGCTATAAAGCATTACAACTTCTATGAATTCTAATCGGACATTTTCTACTACATATGGAAGGCATATTAAATACTATTATAAACTCCGCCACAGCTTCAGGCGACGAGCGCCCACCGAGCAGATTCTGGCACCGGCGGCTGCGAGTGGTGCGTGCTCGAGATAAGCCAAATATGGTCGATATTCTCCGCCACCGCCTAGACCATCCTATTGCACTCTTCCCAAACCGGCGTAGTCCTGAGCAGGGAGTCACAGGTGATCATCTGACTTCGGCAATATACCATTCATTCTTTTAGGTGACTCAGGTCTCCTTCCATTCCAAGTAGGCGAGAGTTTCTCCAACGCCCTTCGATTCCACGTGGTGGCACCCAATGCTGTAGCAGTACAAAGTTTCCAAGAAGGTAGGGGCGGCGACATGTGGAAGGCGAGGGAACTTCTCTCTCGAGGGTTGCTCGATGTAAACGCCAACGCTCACCTGCCCGACAGTTCGGCGGTCGCTCGAACACGTAAAATATTCGTCTCTCTCCAATTCCAAGTACCTCCGGTCCATACCATCAACCCGCTCCTTGACGACTGCGGTGAAGATGATGTCCTAGACCGTAGCGACGTTGTCGGAGCTGCTCGATGTTGGAGGTCTTACAGATTGAGAGTACTAGTCTCCAGGTAGCTATCCATGGGTGACTCCAGACTAGAAGTTTTGTGCAAGCTGTTGGAGTTGACGATGCAATTCCAACAGCTCTTCTCAGTTCAGCGCCTGCCTCATAGTTTGGTGTACACGCTGAAGGATGATGCGCGGAGCCAAGTTGCGGCCACTACTTATCGACAGCTTCTTCGGGTACTTCTTCCGCCCCACCCGGTACTACGTAGGACCAGCATGTCTCTCTGGGCTGCAAAAACTTTGTGATATGTGACTCGGTGCGAAGTGACTTTTTTGTCCCTCCTCCCGGGTCACATACCTTGCTTCTTCTATGCCCGGCCAAACCTTGCCGACCAAGAGTGGAAACCGAACAACTCTTATTTTTTTACACGGATTCTCTAACCACTCAACTTCAGTACACCTCACCAGAAACGACCCTACTTGTTGAGGATCTCTCAAAGATGTCTCGTTTGGGACATGTTGTGCACTGTTCCCGAAACTTTCCATAGAAGGGTTTTCTCATCAGTGTCACCTGATTAAGTAGCGCAGTGAAGTGCATATCTCACTTCTGTTTTTTGAAGATCTTTTTTTGCCCTCTCGCACCAGCTTACAGTTTGGCGCGGCCACTTGTCCGCTTTCTCACGGACGTAGGGTGACGGTCATGTTGATTTGCTGACTAAAGACCTGCTCGCTGTAACCGTTCCACGGTTACCTTGGTCGAGTCAGAGTCAAAGCATTTCGGCGAGGGAGATGGTCGTATGTGTAAATGTCAGTGATGAACAGAACAGTGGAAACGTGTACTGGGGACTGCCATGGCTTCTGTGCTGCGCGGTGGAGTAGGACGCTGTCCGCCAAGTTGCTTGCAAGGATATTCGGCTTGAGCAAACACAGGTTATAGCTGCAATGGGATACACCGTAGCTATGCATACATGTGCATGTTAAATGTTGATATAATTGCTTCTTTACTATCTTTCTTTAGATAAGTAATATAAAGTGTAATTATGTGTAGTCAGTATATATGAGTGGTATAATTTTGAATTTTTGGATTTATTGATTCTAAGGAATTAGCCTAGTTTCCATTTCGCACGTGCACACCAGTAAGGAAGGTAGGAACAACAGGAGGTTCGACGCTGCGGAGGAGTTCAAAATTCTTTCTGAGAAACCTTATACCGGTATACCTTATACCTTATATGATCACGGAAACGAGCCCTCCCCAAATATGTTGGTATCTCTAACTTTTGCTCTGAATTCCGCTGTTTAGGACTGGAAGGGTTTACAACGCTGGTTCGTTATCCCCCACGATCACCCTACGGTAACTGGAAGATTCAAAGTGGAAATCGCTCAAAAAGGAAGGCGCGATCAAAGTAAACAAAAATCGAAGGGTTCATAGACCATTAGATTCGTCGTGGTCTCAGCTATCCATCAGTGTGATTGCCAGACAATTTGGACCACGTCTACGGAACTTATGGCAAAACGACGGAGACAAGGTTTCGGATAAAGGAAAAATCTGTCGCCAACCGGTCGATTGACAAAAATTAGGAGCCGGTATGATGGTACTATTACCTTTCTGAAAAAACCGGACTGGCTTCAGCCCACGGCCACGTATGCCTTCTACTACTCCGCGCGGCGGTGGAGTTCGCAAACAAGAGTTCGTTCGGGGACTATAAGAACACTGACCTGTACATTGGCCGGTTCCCAAAAGTCATTGAATAGGCCTCGCACTCTTTAGTTCTAGCCTTTGTCACCTTCATCATCTTCTATTCGGACTTTGCAGCATGAGCAACACCTCAAATGTTAACCGCATCAGGAAGTTGCTTTTTAATTCTATTCCAAAGCGCGATTGCACGACTTGGCGGCACTATTCAAACATTACTACCCCAGATTTTCCGCGAACTGCGACCTGATGTGTGAGGTGGCGAACTTTTTTTCTACGGAGGTGGATTTTTGGCTGAAAACGCTTCGGGTTTCTAGGATAATTCGACCTCCTGATCATGAATATCACTTCCGCTCCTCTCGAAACCGCCTGGCGCCCGCGCCACAGGCGCCGGCGCCAAAGTACCCTAGATCACGAAATCCGCTGAAAACTTGTACCTAGGGGTAGTTTGACCTCCTAATCACGAATATCACATTCTACGGCTTGAAACCGCTCCGCTTCCGCGCTACGGGCCGCCGGCGCCAAAATGCCCCAAATCACTGGCGCCTATGGCGCGGGCGCCAGGCAATTTCAGGCCAAGTGGATGTGATATTCGTGTTCAGGAGGTCGAATTACCCCTAGAACCCAACTTTCAGCCAAATCCACCCCCGTAGAAAAAAGTCGATCAAGATCCGGCCTGTTTTCGCAAAAATGCCGCAGGTAGTAGTAGGCTGAATAGCTGCCGTACGGCACGCCGCAAGTGGATTTTTAGGCAGAGCATGGCGGAACTCCAGCGTGTCCCATTAGTTGTCCTACATCTCCATTCCTGCGCATGCTTCGGACGGGGAAACCGCTGCGCTTCGACAGCTGGGGCATGATAGTCACGCACACCCGAACTATATGTGATCGGGGTGTGCGTAGCAACAGAATCGTCTAGCTAGCGAGTCTGGTGCGCGGGTGTCTGCACATCATTAGCGGCCAAGAAGAATATCATCGCAGCTTGCTGGTTGAAATAGGGATGCTTGAACGGAAGGTAAAAGATTGATACAGCCAGGATCGAACTTCTGGGGACAGCCTTACGATCGAATTTATCGATTTTTTTTTCTTTGTTTTTTGATAATGGGGAAAGTTCATTGCAGAACACGAATTTATTAGCGGTGTTTAGTTTGCCTGGTTGTCACCTTTTACAGCAGCTCACAGGAAAACATGACCATCCATCTATCGAATGTTGACGCTGAATCATGTGAATAACAAAAACGTAGGGAGAATAACTGCCTTATTTGTTTTCTTTTTTGTTTATTTCTGAAGTTGCTTCTATGGATCCGCCAGACAATTGTGTATTACTAACAAGAGAAACACCGTCAGATTTTCAGTCATCGATGTTATCTCGTAAACTCTGCGGATATAAGCTGTAGTAAACAAATTCCTACCATCGCAGAGCTATCGGCTGCCAAAAGCACTTCCGTGAGCTGCTGCGTCATTCGCCGCGCCGATGTAGACCATCAAACATATGTTGTCCTTCTTACTCCATTTCCACAATCCACAATCTGAGTGACCCAGTGAGATCAGAAGCTGTTGTAGAAGCAACCATGTTCAAGCTAAACGTGCAATAAATCTAACAGAATCTTCGAAGAAAGGTAATGACGAGCTAGATCCTGTGTAATGCTACTGTGCATACCATAAGCATCTGATGCAGATAGTTGTTTGGGACTCCTTAATAGTGGGTTGCGTGGAGCATTAGCTCCTCTTCCTCTTGTTAATCTCTTTAATACATTCTGGATTGTAATCTTTCACTGTCATTAACTGGAGTCAAACTTGTCAAAAGTGATAAACTTGAGATATGTACAAGCTGACCTTAGGAGTTATTGCATAGATCGAGCAACATTTCGACTGCCTATTCTGGTGCGACTACAGGGGCCGTTCAAAGAAATCTCGGTATCGGGGTGATTCAGCTGTGACGAAGGAATTTAAATCATTGCAATAGGTAACAACACTCCCTGAGGGTATAAACATATAGAATTTCATTGAGCATCATCAATGCCAATTCTAGTTATCTCTGGCGGGAGAGGACCGATTGAGGAAAAATGATATCTGATCAAAAAAATTGAAAAAAAAAATGAAAAAATTGAGAAAATGAAGAGAAAATTGGGAAGATGATTAGTGATCACTTTCATGTCCCTTAAACTACAAAAACATCTTCGTGGAAAACGTTTTTCTTACGATGAAGCACTCAAGGTGGTAGTTAACGCTTATTTCGGGGAGGAGGAAGCAGCTATTTACCTGCAGGGAATGTGAAACTTGACAGGGAGGAGAAGTATTGTTTAGAGGGACTTGAAAAGCTACTTTTCCGAGCAAACAAGTTTATTCAGTCATGATTACATTCGAAAAAAATTTTATCTAGAAGTTTCTATCTTTCCTTTATACCTATACCGAAAATACTTTGGACACCCCTCGTAAGAACGCAAATTTGATACTACGGAATGCCTCCCAAAAAATGAACACCGCCGATTTCTTTTTTTTGCTGAATGATGAAAAAAATTGCACTATAAGGACAACAGGGTCCACCACGTGCTCTCAGTGACAAATAGGACAACTTTTAAAAATTGGGCCGTCCAAATCGATCACCATGGGGTCTGCGCGAGAATTCTCACGCTGTATTTCAACCGTCTTCGATGGGCTTTTCACCGGAAAGATTATTGGAGGGGTTGCGTTCATGGAACAATTTCGTCGGTCTACCCTGACATCGCCAAATGTTTATTCCCGAAATGGGTGGAATCGCTGCCGCCAAGCGCTGAAACAACATTTGGAGTTGTTGTAAGGTTGCCTCTAGAATGACCTTGGCGGACCAGCCAAAAATAGTTGCGGAAGTACATATTAATTGCTCTGACACCATTTAACCTCTACTTCCGCAATCTTCTCAAATCAGGCCAGCTTTCACGACTTATCACCATGAAAACAGATCTGGCCGGAAAACTGCCCCTAGGAGTAGTTTGACCACCCAGTCACCCGTCACATCTGCATGGGATACCACTAAGGTCAAGGATGAAGGAAATGAATACACAAGGTAGCGCAGCTCGCCGCGATTGTCTGCACCTTTCCTCCGAGACAGTGAAGCCAGTGGCAGAGATCCTTCCTTTTGCTAAGGCTCAGCCTAGCAAAGAGGAGGATCGCTGTGGCAGACAACCAGTTTACTGTCTTGTCTGACCGTGCTTCTCTAGCAGTCCTTGCACACCGGTTGGCACAAAGCAGCCAGGAGCCCGCGCTACCTGCGCCGGGGTCAAAACAAGTATGTGATGTGTGATGCCGTGGCTTGTAACGTGAGCGGTTAGCGATCTCGTGCGTAACCAGTAAGGTATTCGCGTTGAGGATGTCCAACTACGCTGGGGAACGAATTTTCAACCGAATGTGTCAACGTAGAGAAAATTCGGCAGAAAACTGGCCTGACTGCGGAAGACGCGATAAACCTATGAGGTGATATGAAATTGGTGAAAAATTTTCATAAGAACCGAATACGTGTACTATGGCTAACAACAAGATCAGCTGCACTAGCCAGTTTAAAGGCACGGTCCGCGATCAGGTATCGAAGTTGAAAATATGGCGTCAGGAGGTTAGAGTGGTCCGCGACGAACAACCTTGTACCGGTTTCGCGGCAAAAAATTCTATGGGAGGGGCGCTATATACGGCGCAATAATCGGTCGCGGTTCCTCCTTTTTTTCGTAGGGACTACCTTTGGCGGCCTAGCCGCCTCCCAGCGAAAACGAAGCTGCAGGACGAAAAAAGCGTGAAAGACTTCTCTTGTACGGTCGTAGAGTTACTATCGGGGGATCCTGTGCGGATGGGAATGTAGTCCTGGAGATGGAGTGCCTGAGTGCAGCGAGGTCGTTGATTTCTTCGCCACTGTAGGCCACCATGTTGAGCTCCGCGTGAAACCAGGTAACTGATGGGGTTCAGGTCAGGTGACCCGTTTAGATTTCCATCTTCTTCAGAAACTCAACTCCCTTCCATTCCAAGTAGGTGAGAGTTTTTCCAACGCCCTTCAATTTCATGTGGTGTCACCCAATCCTGTAGCAGTACAAAGTTTCCAAGAAGGTACGGGCGACGACATGTGGGGAGGATATTCTTCTCGAGTTGCTCGATGTAACCGCCAGCGCTCACCTTCAGTCCGGGGTCCACGAAGAATAATGTTCTTTACATTCTTATCCTAGGTACGCCCGTACCATCAGCACCGCGCTTTGGCCGACTTGTGGTGGAGATGGATGTCCTAGGACCGTGCACGCGACGTGCCGGAGCAGTTCGATGTTGGGGTCATGCAGATCGAGAGTACTTGTCTCCAGGTAGTTATCCATGGGTGGCTTCACACTAGAAGTTTCCGAGCTGTTCAGAGGTGACATGTATTCCAAAGGTCTTCTCCAGTCAGGCTGCGACTGGAGATGACTTCATATTTTGGTGTACATGAAGGTGATGGGCGAGAGCCAGCTCCTGCTTATAGAGGAACATCTTGGGTATCTTCCGCCCTGGTACTCGTATCCACGTCCTCTGCCTGGGCTGCGAAATTTTGCTGATATGTAACTCGATCGAGAGCGTCTTTTTTTTTTGCAATGCTCCCGCCCATGAACAACTCAACAAGTTTCAACTTCTAAAGAGCTTCGCCAACCACGTCCATCCCTTCGTATTCAATTTACGGTTTTTTTTCCTGCCATGACTTAGTCAAATGTCCCGTCTTTAGCATATCACAAGTACATATGATGTTCCGCGACTCGCTTTTAAAATACAAACCTTGATGGTTGTCTAACTCTCCTAAAGACATCTAGATCCAACATGAAACTCTCTCATTTCCTCGAAAGTGGTAGACTTGCTTTTGGCGGCCTAGACGTCGAATGTCAGCGTAAAGAGCGCTTTAACCATCAAATGATGTCGCCGATTGCATTAGAGAATCACGTGGTCAACGTGAACTTCCAAGAACAGTCAGACTATTCGATAATGGGCTCACCGCGACGAATCTTTGCATTACGTATAAGAGTGCAAATCTTCCTAGGTAATGCAAAACGCGCATGAGTTATGTAGGTTACAACCTTTTTTTTTTTTTTTTTTTTTTTCCCTTATCCCTGGGCCAGAGTAGGCGTAGGCAGTTGACATAAGGCACGAACTGGTTAACTTCGTGGAATGTCTCCAGTCTTCGGGCAACCTGTCATCTTTTTCTTGTGTTTGGACAGACAGAGACACGACAACAATTGTGTTCAAGATGAGAATATAGTAGCACAGGGACCTTCAAGTGAGTCGACAGCATCGCGCCACCCCTACACGATCTTAGAGAGTTCGAGCATAGCTGGCGGTGGTCAGCATAAGCAACAGCAAGTAGAGGCGTTGAGTTGTGCGTTGGCAAGCTCCTGGGAAGGGGAGAAGGTTGACCAATAGTAGTGGATAAACCTGAGCAAATGGTAATTGGATGAAGAAAGGTGTTAACTATCAGTTTGCTCAGGAAAGGTCCACAGCTCTTCAACCAAAGTTTGCGGAGTCCATACTTTGAAGAATCAGTCAATCAGAAAGGAAAGATTGCAGTCAACAGAGGTGATCAGTGCCTACATCAGGGCAAATTCTTTTCTGTTTTAGCCGGGTTTTTTCCACTCTCCGCTGAAGTTCCGGGATTACGACGAAAAGGACTGGTGATCTCGTTTTCGATCGGTAGAAAGTAGGTCGCTAGCGCTAAGAGTAACATAAAGTCTCACGGGAGCTCCAATCCACATTCACTGTTTCCGCGGAATCGAGACCGTGCTTCCTGATGTTTTCGTTAGCGCTGTGTTTTCACTCATCGTTCTGAAGCTGCCTATGAAGACCAGACTGTTGGCGCCACTGCTATAGAGAATTCCAGCATACGCCACCAGCGGCATAGAGCTGCGTTTGGAGTTTCTCTTGGATTTCAGTGGGTTAGCGCCTTGGTCCCTCGTGTTATGTATTATGTAATTTGATTTGTATCTATGTTATAGCGAAATTTTCTATGATGTTTGCGAGAGCTCTGCCAAGAAAGAAACTGCATGGCTTCCATTTTCCGTAGTTGAGAATACACCGGCCTATCTCTAAATAACAGCAGGGTCACGGGTGGGGACTTTACTGTGCCGCCCCGCCCTCAAGGAATCCTTGATCGTGCGGGATGACAGGTACACCCAGTTTACATAGAGAGGCTTACCACCATCGAAAGGCCTAAAATCAACGCGGTGGTAGAATGTTGTTTGATGACTTTTGAACTTTTGTCACATGGATTGTGCAAGCCTTCTTGCTTTCCAACTTACGAGAGACTGCTTTGAAGACGCCTTCAGGGAGCTCAGCGATGAGTGAGCACTTTCCCTAGTGAACGCTTCTCTCTACATAGTTGATCATTGCAAGTTGATAACCTCGCAATCTGTTGCGGCGGGATCAAGGGGGACGGAACTGGTCTGCCTCTGGCTCTACCAAAAACGGTCGGCAGGAGGTCCATGTAAGGAGAAAGCAACCAGTGGTGGGAAAGCCCGCGGGTAGGCTCATCCTATGCACCTCAACTGTATGCTGTGGCTGTAGGCTTGTCGTCCACTCTAATATGCCCTGGATAGGGTAGTTCCTTGAGACCTTCATCTTTGTGTTAGTAGCAGTTATTTTTATTTTCTTCTTGCCAAATACGTATCTAGAAGTGGCGCTGTCTCTGAAAACAAGTACGTTGCGTTTATAGGGCTATCAAGTGAAGCGCAACGCTTGCGGAACCAGAGCATCCGCGTCGGCGATTTGAACGCATGGAGGTCTTTATGGAGGACCATTCCGCATCCAATTTCATGCTCAAATAAATTTTGAGAAACCCAACTCTCCTGTTGTCAACTGCATCAGGAAATATTAAGAAGTAATTTCTTATTTTTGGTGCGGTTATAGCGATGTTTTGAATCGTGAAGGAAGTGCAAGGGGCATGTACTGGTTTATTACTTTGCGCGCAGCGTAGGCGTGCTACGCGTAGCCTAGCGAGGGCCACGCGGACAGCAATAGCCTATCGCATCTAGCCTTCATCAGCGTTTCTACAGCGTTAGGAGAGTATAAAATACTCTCCTACCTTCAATACTCTCTTAGCCCCTCTCTAGCCCGTCGCTGCAAGCGCTGGGAAAACGCTGGAGAAACGCTGGTGAAGCTAGATCGATAAGCTAATGCTTCACCCTGCCCTACGCCTACGTGGACTACGCTGTTGCTAGCGTACGTCAGCGTGCGCTGGTGACGCTGGGAACGCTAGATCGATATGCTATCCTTTCCCCGACACTGCCGCTGGAAGCGCTACGCTACGCTGCCGCAAAGTATAAACGCAGCCTTACGACCGTTCCTCATCAACTGTTGTGCACTTTTCTTTTGTGATCCAACTACACAATTCAATAAAATGGGACGAAAACGGCCGTTACTTCCAGCGACTTTTACCGAAGGAGCAAAAAGAAACCCAACGGGACCAAAAGCTTATGCTTTTTGCACGTTTTTCATAGACTAGATTACTTGAAGTCGCCGACATTTATTTCTGCACAATGGATGCATGTGTGAAGGAAGCAACAACCGCTAAAGGCGGTTGGCAGATGCCAGTACTCGGCCTAGCTGCTAGCAAGGCGCTATATAAAGGAAAAATGGCCTAAATGCGAAGAGAGCTTCGCTCTAAAAATTAATTTGGAGACGAGTTTCCCGTAAGGCCGCCCTTGCCAATAACCGCTACGGTAGGTACGGCTGCACATACGTACTCATATATCCATGCAGCACGCAGCCGCTTCATACCAATGCCTTCGTTTCATATTTTACTTAGCGACTGAAGCAATACGAGCATCGGGTACGGTCTTCCATTTGTGGGCGGGAGGGTGGGTGGGCATTCGGGTTCGTATGTTGTGTTGATAGCGGCCCTCATGAGGGGACTTCCTTGAAAGGGCGGTTACGCAGCGCCTGCTTAGGCTATTTAAGCGCAACTCTGTCCTTTGCCAGCGTATTGACCCTACTCGCTTTTTAATGGATTTATCGTGCCCAACTGCTTTCTAGATCATGTGAAGTAATGTGGCTCGCACCAAAGAAGCTTCGCTTCTTCTAAGACTCCACGGACCAACCTAAGCGTCTTTTATTGGTTTCCCATGCCTTACAGCATTTGAAGGAGTGGCGCACTACCAAGGAAGGAGCAATGGTTGTGTGCCGCTGATGGATGCGCCGTGATCCTCATGTCTCCGCCCAGACAGGATGGCAAGGATTGTTTCTGTGACTAGTGCAGGATTTATCAGAATTTAACAATTCCTTCTCCAGGTACATAGTTGGAGTGCCAAAAAAGGTCCCGAATATCTTTACGATGGTGAAATGAAATTGAATGCATGGGACAACGCAAGCGATTTAACGCATTCATTTATCAAGTCCAAAAGTGTAACAGCACATGAGCAAATATTTCTCGTTTCCGTTCTGTTCTTTGTAGGGAACTGCAGAACCGGCTCTGAATATTATTTTATGGATCTCACTGCCTCTGCCTATGGATGATTGGTTCCCAAATTCTGAGCAAAAATTGTTATTTGGTGTTCTCGGGGCAAATTACTTGTCAGTTGAGATTTTCTCTGCAGTACACTGATTAGAATTAAAAAAGTGAGATGTTCCGTGGGAACGAAGTTCGCACGAAGGCAGAGAATACTCGTTTTCTTATGGTCAGTGTAAGGTTCAGGGGAATGGGAAGTAGGCGAGAAGGATGAGAAAATGCATTCAGGATTGTTGACGTCCTCGTGACCAAATGTGCACCTTAGTTGAATAGATAGAAGACAAATGGGACGAAGGGATACATTTCTTCTATGGAAATTGTTCACGTACAGGTTGCGCCAAAATTTATGGGCATAATGATCCAGTGTCAAAGTTTCACGTGTTCTTGCAACTGCGCTCAGTCGTTTTGTTGTAAGACTGTTGAGTAGCTTCTTTACCTTCAATCATTCAAGTCAATAGGAAGTGAAAAAAATGTGAAAAAGAAGAAATGAAGAAAACGATTCGAGTGATCGTGCAGTGTAATTCGAAAGTTCGCTAGGAAATATTGCCAAACTGGGCAAAATGGCCTAGAAATGCGCTAAGCTTTAGCACGCATGAAAAGTTAGGTCTTACGTTTCATGGGAGCCTAAGCCCCCCGTTCTCAAGCTCATCTTCATCCTATTGTTTTCCACCCATGATAAAGAAGGCGATCCCTAAACTGCAACATGTTCTTCGAACGATTCACGTCAGCGCTGTACCAGTACCGGAACGTTTCCTTCTTCGGCTAGAAACTGGTCAACGTGTAGTCAAAGTTCAATCATCGAGAACAAAATGGGCGGTTTACATCATCTGGAAGACCATGAATGCGGTGAGAGAATCATCATCTGTTGCGATGATACCCATGAAGCTAAGTTTCCATTAGTTTTCATCAAGGAAGGTACCTCAATTCAAGTTAAGGAGAGGCGAGCTGTAGAAGAGCAAAGTTCCGCGAACTCCTGATTTCCCTCCTGTTTTATTAGGTTGGACGGAAAGTCCTGCGACACTTTGATTGAATTGTTCTAGAAAAAGACCAAAAAACATTTCGAATGTTTTCATCCCTGATTAGTGGAGACTGTCCTCTGGGGTTTCTGCACATGGGTATATCATGACTTTGTGGAAGTTTTCAAAGCTTAAAAGTCCCTCAGAGATCGAGGTACTTATGAGTTCCTGTAGGGCCACTCCGCCGTAGTCGAGGAAGCTAACACCTTACGTTGTCTTGAGGAAGGATATCGCTTGCCATGGCAGAGGCTTTTGCATCAGCGCTTCCAGGCTGGACTTATTTAACTCGTAGTTAGGCAATGTATAGGTCGGCCCACCAGCACAGAATGACGTTAGGGGAAGCATGACACCTTGATAAATTGATAGGCATTACAAGAGCGATTTCAGGCAGGAGCGTTGTTCTGCGAAGGTCGCGTTATTATTAGGTTTGTTCGAAAAGTCTGCGACACTTTGACCAATTTTTCGGACTAAATTTTCAGTCACTATAAAGACATCTCCAATCTACAAGGTAATCACCACTAAGGACTAGGACTAGTGCCCTTCTTTTGCACAGCTTCTCATTTCCATTCTTATAGAACTACGGCAACTATGATAAGAAGAAGAGGTGGACCTCATTTTTGAGTAGACGTCGATTTTCGGAATTTTTGCCTTCTTAAGGATGCGGTAGGGATCAAAAAAGGTAGTAGTTAGAGACTGCTAACTTTGATGAATAAGCTGGGTATGGTCGCATTCTCAGATCAAGATCCACGATCTTTTGGTGTGGCCTGATCCTAACATGCGGTCTTCGCATTGCCGAGCGGTAGAGAAAAATTGAGTATTTTTGAAGAATTTAAGCGTGACGTCATCCATGTTGTGAGGTTGGTTAGAGTGGACTGTAGTCCTTACCGTTATGCTAGTATCCAGAGATTCCGCTTTGAAGTCCCACCAATAACCTACTGAAATCTTTATCCCATGCATCTGCTTTTGCTGTGGGCATGTCTACTTTTCTGTTTGAGGAGATCCTGCGAGGAACATGTGGCAAAATTACGCCAAGGACCACGCACTCTCTCCAACCAGCAAGATCTTATCAAATTTCTCAGTGTGTACAGGAAAAAAAAACATCAAGTGACGTTCATTTGGTATGACTGTCAGAGGCGGTTCACACTCATAAGGATCCTTTTCATAAAAATTTGTTTCCTGATAAGCGGCGAGACTTGCGGAGAAGCATGGCAGTTGTCGTTAGGTGGAGCCTAGAGAGGTTGCCAACTTACTGGTGGTTACGTTCGGCTGCGCCTCAAGAAGCTTGAGTAAAGGGCCGTCATTCTGTGCTGGTGGCCGACCTATACATTGCCTACTTCCGAGTTGAATAAGTCCAGCCTGGAAGCGCTGATGCAAAAAGGAACTCTCTGCTATGGCAAGCGATATCCTTCCTCAAGACAACGTAAGTGTTAGCTTCCTCGACTATGGCGAGTTGTCCGCTACAGGAATCATAACATATTACGATAGGTCTGAGAAGTACTCTGTGCTCTGAGGTATTTTTAAGCTTTGAAACTTCCACGGAGCCATGATATACCCATTTTCAGAAACCCCAGGAGACAGTCTCCACTAATCAGAGATAAAAACATTCAAAATGATTTTTGGTCTTTTTCTAGAATAGTTCAAACAAAGTGTCGCAGGACTTTTCGAACAACCTAATACTATTTCTGACTGCGTTAGACTACGGTATGACTGTGAGAGACTGCTGGAATCGGACCGCTTCAAATAGATCTGCTTACTCACTAGATCCAATACAGAACTCAACTTTCTCAATGAAAAAAAAACGAAAGAAAGAGCACGCGAATTTGATTTTATTCAGTTTTTTTTTCGCACTCCCACGGTTTTTCCCTTGGAAATACACTCGTAAACTCTGAGATGCGATAGGCGTGGCTGCGTACTTCAACTAAATGTAGCGGTGGCTGTGCTTACGGAGAGATATTTTCATTTCGACGCGATATGGTCGTGTCTCTGTCCTACACAGTGCAAGATAACAGTTGTCTCGGACTAAAAATTATTACACACGAGTAAGCCACTCTATGCCATTTTCGAATGCCAGCGTCCTACTTTCTTCGCAGGGATACGCAGTGCATTGTCAATGCTTATATTTCGATTTAAACGAGTTTACACGATAATGTTTCAAAATTCTGAAGTAACTTAATTTATGGTCTAAATTTCATCTAAGTGCCTGAGGGCATTGGTTGTCGAGTGACGCACGGTTAACCAAGCAAGAGGAATATCTTTTTTTTTGCTGAAGCATTCCACCGGTTAGCGTGGTGCTGCTTACAAGGGAGGTTGTTCAGGGCGTGGTGAGCTTGTTCAAAATGGCTTTGTGCATATTGTAGGGGCACATACGAGGACCAGAAAGCCTTTTACTCAAGCTTCTTGAGGCGCAGCCGAACGTAAGTTGGCAACCTCTCTAGGCTCCACCTAACTGATAACTGCCATGCTTCTCCGCAATCTCGGTTATCGGAAAAATTTTTTGTGAAGGATGCCTCATGAGTTGGACCCGTCTGACAAGTCATACCGAATAACTGTATAGCTGTGACGGAGTTTTCTTTTGCTTGTACACACTGGAATAACATTTGCGAGATCTTGTGGTTGGTAGCGTGCATGAGATAAAGATTTCAGTGTATGTGGGAGACTTCGCATAACGCATATGCGGCTGGATTACTTAGCTACAGCCGTGAGGAACACAGTCAATTCTGATCAATTTCCATGGACGACGTCACGTTTGAATTTCCTCAAAAATACTCGATTTTTCTCTACTACTCGGCAATGCGAAAACCGTATGTGGGATAAGATCCGATACGGCCAAAAGATCACTGCGATGCTCGATGCGAGCGAATGCGATCGCAACCCAGCTCATTTATCAAAATAGTGAATCTCCTCTAACTACACCTCCTTTGATGTCTACCGCATATTTTTAGAGGGCGAAAATTCCGAAAATCGACGTCTGCTCGGAAATGAGGTCCACCTCTTCTTTTTATCATATTTGCCGTAGTCTGAGAATGGAAGTGAGGAGGCTGTGCAAAAAGATGGGCACGTTGTCTCCGTGCATCAGACTGTAATTACCTTGCTAGTTGGATGTGTCTTTAGTGGGCGAAAATTTCGTTTGGAACTGGAATTGGAATTTGGCAAAAAAAAACTTGGTCAGAGTGTCCAGGAGCTTTGCCGTCCTAACGCTAACAGCAAAACTCATTTCTATCTGTGCCAAACAGTAACCCCAGTACAACCTGTTCATCCGTGGCCAGGATCGGCCGTGTAACAGCCCCTATTTGAGCACCTTCGTGCCTCACCATCAGTCAGTCGACGGCCGCTCAGTTGATTTGTATACCTCTGGCCACTGTGGAGGGAATCTGTTTACGTGAGTTCAAATTATGCATGGCATTTTGTTTGCAAACCGCTACTAAAAACCTGTCTTTACTCTATTGAACATGATTTTAGTGCCTCGATGATCCTTCAGCAGACGGAATTGTCAGTGGAGAACACAGCTCATTTGTAAAATTTCTAGGGATTCAAATCCAGTATGGAAGTCCACGCTTTCACAGCGAAAGCGAGTGAAGTAGCCTTTTTGACATAAGTGATGATTCCCTCAAACACTGGCTTGGGTTAGCGTGGTTCGCCCCCAATAATTTCAGGAGTGTTGTAAAGAATACTGTGATTGATTTGTTTGAGGTCTAGGCTGCGGTAGAGGCTCTAGTAAGGGTGGGGGCCACTGTACCAGTGGAATCATTGTCATACTCCAGCACTTTCAACCAGACTTCTCAAATGGTAGAAGGTATAGAAAATTTCTGTGGTTAAAAGCTCCAACTCATATTCGCGCAAATTCTAAGCCCCTGAGATTTAGCTGCTCACTTCGTTTGAAAATGGCGTAGGATGAATTATTTCTCGGATATTTCACTTTAATGCAGGTGTGTTCTTGTCTTGGGTTTCACAAAAATGAGTACAATTGCTCCAAAGCGAGGAGGTCACACCAGTAGTGAGTCACACCAGTAGTGAGGCTGCCGCCTTTTAATGAAATGGCTCAGATGGGTTTTACCGCATCTCGGGGCTTTGCTGATGGCGTCTCGTTTACAGGACTTCACGGTAACAAAAAATCGTGACGGCGCGTTGGCGACTGCACCATTCTGGCGTCAGATGGAACTGCCAAAAGGACTGTTTACGCGTAATCAGGACTTCTGATTACTCCAGTCTAGAGTTCCTATAAAGTGCAACCAAACTGGTGAAGGACGGCGCCAAGTTCATACTATGGCATCGATTTGGTGCCGAGGCCAAAAATGATTGCCGTGAGAGCACGGAGTAAGGGCCACAGACAAAATTTGAGCAGGCATCATTTTTTTCTGCACCATTTTTTCTCTGTGATTCTGGGGGGGGGGGAAATAGATGAGAATATTCAGTAATCACGGAAGCTCCATGCTGACTGCATACGCTCTGTTAAGCGTGCGAAGTAATATCAAAATCCTAATTAACATCACTTTAAAGGCAGTTGGCACGATGATTTGGTGCTCGGCCTAAAATGCTATAGGGAGCTATATAGTGGGGAAATGGCGAAAGAACGGAGTGAAACGGTCAAAATCCTGCGAAGAAAGAGCCTCCGTTCTCAATGTGTTAGAAATCAATTTTGGACGAGTTTCCTGTAGGCATCTTGCCAATAACCGCTACCGAAGGTACGGCTGCATGTGTACTCATATATCCATGCAGCATCACGACCGATCCCTTCAATTCATGAATTTGCTTAACAAATGAAGCGATTAGAGTGATACGAGCGTCAGGAATCGGTCTCCATTTGTGGGCGGCGGCGTGGCGTTGCGTTATGATGTCGGTATGTTGTGCTGAGTAGGGGCCTTATAAGGGCACCCTTTGGAAAAAGCATGATGGCAGCGCCTGGGCTCTAGGGTCGCGCGATATGCGCGGTTCCAAGCGTAACTATCCACTCCAGCTTGGGATTATGTGTGCCAACTGCCTTTAACAAAAAGGTTCGCGCCCAGCAGGTACGGCACGGCTGATGTCTAACCCAAGGGAGGGGTCCATTGTAAGACAAATTTATTTCGATAGGTTGATTTTTCTTGTGGAAAAGGGGACGTCATATAATTTTTGTTTTAGCCCGGGGGTATACCGTTGCATAGTTACTACATAACCACGACCATAAATGCAATACTTATTTATACCGCCAATAAGGGGTAATTACCATTAGGACCCCATTCTGAGGGGGAAAGTCGTAGCTCAGACTGACCATTTCACACATCCGCAATGCATGACCGCCTGTCGCAGAATTCTGTCGTGATCGACGGCGCAAAGGCAACACTACCACAGCGAGGTTCTCGGCAATGGCGTCGCTTGGGCGCCTGGTTTGTCTAAGAAATCATCCTTTTTACTTCAGTCACACCTCTAATTTCGATCATAATATCCTGATTCTAGTCTGGTAATCGTCTCCTTGAGAACTGACCACTAGTTCTTCTGGCATGTATAGGCAGAATAGCTCTTCATGTGATGTCCAATAACTACTTGAATCAATTGAAAATGTCAGGCTTGACGTTGAACGGTTAGAGCATTTGCAGCTTTTCCGTACAACAAAAACCTTATCGATTTTTTGGCTCCATTTCCAGAGATGAGATAAACTCTGGGTAATTGTTGAATGCGGTCTCATCGATTGTGGAATAGTTGTTGCAGTTGAGTGCTCCTCCCCCTCAACTCTCATCAGTGATGGTCCGAGCTGTAACTAATTCTGATTTGGGTTTTCCGACAGAATCCTTTATGAGATTTCTCACGCATCAGGGAGTTCGAAGTTATAAAGTTATGCGATTAAGCAAAACTTTCTCTCAATGCGTAGGCGATCAGTCTTGTGTAGGTGACCTTTCCGGTGGATCAGGAATATCCTTGAGTCTTTGATTCAGTTTTTTTTCCAGATGGAATGATTAATGAAATCGGTGATCAATCGAATCCTTGAGCAGTAATTATTTTTGAGAAAAAAAATTTTGAGATGGTCATGCCCGAGTTCATTTTTTACTCATAAATGGGCATCATACCTGACTCCACCATTGCTCACCGCGTGAATCAACTCCATCCGGATTCGCGGATGCATGACTGACAATTCATAAAGGAACAAGCCTTCGCCCTTGATCAATCCATTTTAATCCCTTTTCGGGATTTGGCAACCATTCTACTTCCATTCGTGTTCTCTTATTGGGCCGGTCGGTGCATATAATTCAGGTTTCTTGTCCTCATAGGCAAAGCTGTTACCAATAAATCGTTCCGAGGGGTAGAAGGCTTGGTTGGTTCGAGCGAGAGCCGATCCGGGGTTTGACTCCCGGACCGCGCTGTGGTGAGCGTGTCACTTGCCTTTACATCACCTCTGCCCATCTACAATGGCCTCAGAAGGTAACCGAACTTCAAGACAGGGATTCAATACTTCAACAAATAGGCTGCCATTCA
Organism: Cooperia oncophora; assembly: GCA_036418165.1. Classification (NCBI taxonomy): domain Eukaryota; kingdom Metazoa; phylum Nematoda; class Chromadorea; order Rhabditida; family Trichostrongylidae; genus Cooperia; species Cooperia oncophora. Next base: position 20,537 of record MU942054.1, read on the forward strand.
GCCAGTTCTGTGTCAGTTCGGGGTTATATTCCATTAGAGTCCACTGCAAAAAGGCCCTGCTATCACGATAATCTGCTATGGTGCGAACGCTGCGCGTCTTTCATTTTTCTGTTATCTGACACAGTATCAGAAGCGTCACCACTTTATTCGATTTATTCGCTTCTCTCTCGGTACTGAGGTCCGCTTCTCTGGTACTGTTATACCATTTCCCTCGACTGCACGCCTTGACGGAATGGGCGCCAACTATCTTCAGTTTTGCATGCAAATAGTATTCTGTTTAGAGCGTCCTTCGAGACCGTTTCTGGACACCCCGAACAGAACACCAGTCCTACTGTTGCTGCCAGATTTCGCGCAAAGTACATAGCCGTACCATCCACCATATGTCAAGAGCAATTATGAGAATGTAATGTTATCATTATCAGAACCTAGTCCAAGAAGAACTGTGACGCTCTTCTCAATGAGACGGATACCCTGAACGCCCCAGAACGGCGAGAGAATTCGACAATGCTCTCGGCTATTATGTGGAAGTCATTCCTGTCCGCAGCAGGGCAGTTGTTGGGGAATCCCCAGTAGGAGGGGGGGGTCGTATTTGATCGCCAAGAGGGAGGGGGTCGTATCTGGGCTGAGAAAAATTGATTTTGATAGTTGATTTTTTCATGGACGTTGTAAAGGGATGGGGGGGGCGTATTTGATCGCCAAGAGGGAGGGGGTCGTATCTGGGCTGAGAAAAATTGATTTTGATAGTTGATTTTTTCATGGACGTTGTAAAGGGATGGGG
>MU942056.1:5745-31976 GCA_036418165.1 Cooperia oncophora
TTCCCTCTTTAAAGACAGCGCCCGCGATGGACTTTGGCAGGTTTCAGGGGTCACATTTGCTAGAACAGGTGGCCAATGAAGCACTAATCAAAAAAAAGCAGAAAAAGGTGTGGAAGAGCGTGAAATAAGACCCTATGAAATTTAAGGCATGTGGACGAGTTTCGCAAACTTCTGGTGAGTTCTCCAATACACGTCGCCGCTCGGAACTCTAGAAATTCAGCGTATATCAAATTTGCCAGCAAGCACTGAAACTGTTCAACCCAGTCGGGGAGGAAAGGAGCGTCAGCTCTAAGCTCGTTTGACTCCGCCTTCGTAACAATCGATTCGAGCGCGAGAGTCGGATATCCGCTGCGGTTGCGGACTCCGCGTTCGTTTTCAATGAAGCAGTTTTTTCGCAATGGTTGATCGCGGACGCTGCCTTTAAAATAGAGCTGTTATCAGCAAGCAATAATCATCGGGCATCTTATTTAGGTACCCACGGGTGACTCCCTAACCCCACTTTCACAGTCTGGTTCGCCTGGCGACATGATTTTAGGGGCGTTGCCCGCGCGGCTGTGATTTGACGCCGCCGCCAGACCCACTCTCACCACGTTGTTCAAGAATAAGTGACAACACTGGTGGAAAACGCCTGATATGAACGATATCATACAGTCTCGTCGCTTGCAGGAAGGAAAAAAAACGGGTTGGCGCCGCGTCAAACGCAGCCAGACATTCTCATCATCCTCAGCGAACACTGGTTAGGCTGCGTTATATTACTTTGCCGGCAGCCGTTAAGCGTAGCGTAGCCGCTAGCGCAGCAGCGTAGCGTAGCGCTTCCAGCGTACGCCAGCGGCAGTGCCGAAGAGAGGATGCATATCGATCTAGCTTCACCAGCGTCACCAGCGGCACGCTGGCGTACGCTAGCGTACGCTAGCGTACGCCAGCGTTTCTCCAGCGTTTCACCAGCGTTTTGCTAGCGTTTGCAGCGGCAGGGGAGTAGAGACTATGGGAGAGCTGGAGGGTACAAAACACATCGATTGCGCGTCTCTCACTCGCCCTTAGTCTCTACAATGCACATCGCTTCTGCGTCTCCGACGGCCCCATAGTCTCTACGATGCACATTGCTTCTGCGTCTCCGACGCCACATAGTCTCTACAATGCACATCGCTTCTGCGTCTCCGACGGCCATATGGTCTCTACAATACACGTCGATTCCGCTTCTCTCACGGCCACATAGTCTCTACTCCCCTGCCGCTGCAAGCGCTAGCAAAACGCTGGTGAAACGCTGGAGAAACGCTGGCGTACGCTAGCGTACGCCAGCGTGCCGCTGGTGACGCTGGTGAAGCTAGATCGATATGCATCCTCTCTTCGGCACTGCCGCTGGCGTACGCTGGAAGCGCTACGCTACGCTGCGCTACGCTACGCTACGCTGCCGCAAAGTATAAACGCAGCCTAAGAAGTGTACTGACTGTAAGTGTAGTAACAGGTGATAAGAATTATCGGTCGATTTCGTTCCCGAGTCGACTCGATGATCCTTCTTACCTTTCTTGCTCCAAAGCAAGCATCCTACTATATATAATCCGCTAAGTATGTCTGTAAAGTGTGTGTATTGTCTCTGTTTGTGTTTGTGTTTGTGTGTTGGGGGGAGGGGGCCTTAGAAGGGAGGGTGACCGAGCCCATAGTGCGGGACACAGTAACAGTGGGACATTGGTTCCAAGGTATGATATAGGACGTGGGACAGGAACATTATTGATGGGTGACAGGGAATGATAGCAGCTGATAGGATTTGATAAGGGGAGTTAGAATGGTAAGGTCACCATACTCATAACGCGGAACACAGCATCAGCTAGGCATTAATTTCAGAAAATGATATAGAGTTGGAGATGGGGACACGGCACGTGAGGTGATAACAGCTGATAGGGCTGATAAGGAACGTTGCCAATGCTGTTCAGTCAAATTGCTGGAGCCTTTACACTACCAAATTATAGTTTTAGTGATAGGGACATTGATGACGGGTGACAGGATCTTATCAATTGATAAGAAAGGATAAGGGGCCATTATCATTACCTCTCTTATCACTATACCCCCAAGTATCAAAGGCTCAGTGTGCATACTTCCTTTAGCCATCACTTCCCTGATAGCCCTAGAAAATGAACTTATCCTACTACATAATGTCGATGTCGACATTATGTAGGGGGAAGGGGGTATGTAGTTCGCCTGAAACAGGAATCTCAGGGAAATTCGAGGAGAACCGAAAAACACTTCAACGAGCGGATCGCATGCTAATGAAAAGGAAAGCGTTCATCGGTAGGCATTCCGGTGCAGGTAATGGAAACGAAATCTGCTTTTTCACTGAACTATTCATACTGCCCTGTATTGGCCGACTACAGATTTATCTATATGCTACAGAGTATTGTATGGGCGTAATGGCGCGGAAATACACCGCTGCTGAAATATTAGGTTGTTCGAAAAGTCCTGCGACACTTTGATTGAATTGTTCTAGAAAAAGACCAAAAATCATTTTGGATGTTTTTATCCCTGATTAGTGGAGACTGTCCTCTGGGGTTTCTGCACATGGGTATATCATGACTTTGTGGAAGCTTAAAAGTCCCCCAGAGATCGAGGTACTTTTCGACCTGTCCCATATTATGAGTTCCTGTAGGGCCACTTCGCCGTAGTCAAGGAAGCTGACACCTACGTTGTCTTGAGGAAGGATATCGCTTGCCATGGCAGAGGGTAGCTTTTGCATCAGCGCTTCTAGGCTGGACTTATTTAACTCGTAGTTGGCAATGTATAGGTCGCCCATCAGCACAGAATGACGGCCCTTTACTCAAGCTTCTTGAGGCGCAGCCGAACGTAACCACCGGTAAGTTGGCGACCTCTCTAGGCTCCATCTGACTGACAACTGCCATGCTTCTCCGCAATCTCGGTTATCGGAAAAAATTTTTGTGAAGGATGCCTCATGAGTTGGACCCGTCTGACAAGTCATACCGAATGACCGTGACTGAGTTTTCTTTTCCTTGTACACAGCGTAGGAACTTTTGTGAGATCTTGTGGTTGGTAGCGAGTGGTGGAGTCCTTGCGTACATCATGCACATGTCCCTCGCAGGATCTCTCAAACAGAAAAGTAGATTGCTTAGCCAAAAACAGATGTGCATGGGATAAAGATTTCAGTGTGTTATTGGTGGGACTTCCAAGCGGTATCACTGGATACCAGCACCGTTGTAAGGACCACAGTCCACCTTAATCGACTTCAAAATATGGATGACGTCACGCTTGAATTCATTCAGAAATACTCAATTTTTCTCTACTACTCGGTAATGCGAGGACCGCTGTGGGGATCAGGCTACGCCAAAAGATCATGCATTTCGATCAGAGAATGCGACCGTACTCAGGTTATTTAACAAAGTTAGCAGCCTCTAATTACCACCTCCTTTGGTCACTATCGCATCCTTCAAAAAGCAAAAGTTCCGAAAATCAACCTCAACTCGAGAATGAGGTCCACCTCTTCTTTTTACCACAGTTGCCGTAGTTCTATGAGAATGGAAATGAGAAGCTGTGCAAAAGAAAGGCACTAGTCCTAGTCATCAACTGCTTGTAGATTGGAGATGTCCTTTACTGACCAGAAATTTAGTTCGAAAAATTTGGTCAAAGTGTCGCAGGACTTTTCGAACAACCTAATAGAAGCGCGTGCTGAGTTGTGCGGGATCCTAAGCCTTGCTCTGTCTGTTACGATTCGATCACTACAGCGCCTTATGAGCAGCCCACTACCGAAAAAGTTCCGTTAAAATTATGGAGCCGCCTGGCGAAGCCAGGCCAGCTCGGCGAAGCCGAGCTAAAGAGAAGGAGGAGAGCTCGGCGAAGCCAAGCTCAAGAGAAGGAGGAGAGCACGGGGTCAGCCGTGCGATCCGACTTGTTCCAAAGATAGGGACTTCGAGATTTTGGCACGTAACGAAATATTTGATAATCTCATTTTGTTATCCACTGAGCGGAAGGAGGTCAAAAGTTGAAAGCTCTTGGGTAAATCTAAGCGGCAAAGTTTCCCAACTAATATCCATTATTACTGGCCAGGCCCAAACTTAGACAAGTTTACTGAGACCTAAAGAAAAACCTCCCAGGTGCTGGTACCAAGAGGATATTGGCACGAAGAGCGGCATCTTCAGTACGGTGCTGGTGCTACTTACCACCGCTCTTGCGAAAGACATAAGCCACTAGCAGGAATCCTCTATGTGTCGTCTACTTACACCTCGGAGAACACCACACTAATTTTTTTTGAACGTTTTGTTCAAGTGTGGACTTTTCGTCTTGCCCAATACTGTACTAATTCTTGGTCGTAATATAGTTTTAGGGAAATTACTAGAGTTAATTAAGTGACTGGTCCATTCATAAGAATCGGCGAATATAAAAAAAATTTCTGAAGGAGCCGAAGCCACACGCACATAACGAGAAAAACTAAGAGTAAGCGGATTGCTGTTATTACTAGCTGAATAAATTGCCTACTATTATTATAGGAGGCTGCGAGGATGAACGAAATAACTTAGCAACACAGGCGAGGTATCTGATCCACCAACTGTTGACGTTTCTTGTGTGATGTACTTTGGGATGAGTGGTGTGCTGAACTTCTATTGTCCTGAGAACGTGGCAGCAGCAGCATGTCGCAATTGCCACGGTTAAATTTTGATAACAAAGCAATGGTACTCTCATTTTTTTCTTCTAAGAACAGAGCAGGATTCACATCTACATAGCTAGAAATATTCTTGCAAAATGAGTACTCCATACGAAGATTTCCGTAAAAAAAGAAGGATAAGCTGCGGCACGATTGAAGGGAGATGGCACGATAAATCCCTAAAACGAGTAGGATTAATACGCCTGGCAGGACGGAATTCCGCGACCCTGAGCAGGCGCTGCGTAGCGCCTTTTCCAAGAAAGGTACCCTTATAAGGCCCTATCAAGCTACAACATACCGACCCGAACGCCCACCGCGCCCGCCCGCCCACAAATGGACGACCATTCCTGATGCTCGTATTGCTTCATTTGCGAAGTAAAATATGAAGCGAAGGGATCGGTATGAAGCGGCTGCGGTGCTGCATGGATATATGAGTACATACGTGCAGCCGTAGCGGTTATCGGCAAGGTGCCTATGGGAAACTCGTCCGAACATTCTGAGTCACTGAGAACGAAGGCTTTTCTTCGCAGGTTTTTGACCGTTTCACTTCGTTTTTTCGCCATTTTCCCGCTGTGTAGGGCCTTGCAAGCATTTCAGGAATAGTGCCACATCAACGTGCCTACTGCATTTAATGGAAGTGCGTATTGATGTTAAAAGGCTCTTGATTCGAAGTTCCAGCTTGAGCGCATCAGCACTGATAGGCTCCTCGGCCTCGTAACATACAGGTCCTGTTACGTCCTAAGAAACTTAAACCCTCTAACGATACCGTTTCGCGTGGCCAATATCCTCTTGGTACCAGCACTTGGGAGGTTTTTCTTTCCAAGGTCTCAGTAAACTTGTCTAAGGTTTGGGCCTGGCCAGTAATAATGGATGTTAGTTGGGAAACTTTGCCGCTTAGATTTACCCAAGAGCTTTCAACTTTTGACCTCCTTCCGCTCAGTGATACCGAAATGAGATTATCAAATATTTCGTTACGTGCCGAAATCTCGAAAAGTCCCTTATTTAGAACGAGTCGGAGAGCACGGCTCACGCCGTGCTCTCCGATACTGTGTCTAGTCGGGGTCGCAATACAGCGCAATATGAAATCGCTCAATGAAAAGGCAGCATTTCGTTTTCCGCATTACCTTGCACCGGAATGCCTAAGAAGCTTAGCTTGTCAATTAGAAATGCGATCCGGTCCTTAGAAGCTGTTTTTTCGTTTCTCTTCGAATTTCCCTGGGATTTCGCTGTCCCCCCCCCGCTCAACTTGCCTAATCGTCGCACATCGACAATTCATGTTGTCAGCATAAAGTTCATTTTCTAGAGCTACCCAGCGGAAGTGATGGCCCTCAACGCAAACACTAAAGCACACCTGATCTTTGATACTCTGAACGTATACATAGCTTATGAAGAAGAGGTAATGATATGGCCCCTTATCCTTTCTTATCAATTGATAAGATCCTGTCACCCGTCATCAATGTCCCTATCACTAAAACTCTATAATTTGGTAGTGTAAAGGCTCCAGCAATTTGACTGAACGCATTGGCAACGTTCTCCATGCTCCGCCTCTATCCAGCTGCTTACGACCTCACCGTGTCCCGTGCCCCATCTCAAAACCTCTTATCCTCATTTTTCCTGCAGACAATTAACCTGCCCTAGCTATATGCTGCTGGTCTCCGCGCGTTCATGACACTCATGCGTGACCTCACCATCTCTCGAACCCTCCACTTATCAACATCCTATCAGCCTGCTAGGCCTTTGTCACGTCCATCAATAGTGTTCTGTCCCACGTCCTAGTATATCACATCCTTGGAACTATGTGTCCATTGGTCCCTCTAGGGTTTACTGTGTCCCGCATAACGGCATTGGTCACCCTCCGGTCCTTCTGACCCCTTTTGACGGATCAGTTATCAACTGCTATCATTCACTCCTTCCACCCATCCAATAATGCTTCCTTGTCCACGTCTATATTCATACCTTGGAACACATGTTCCCACTGCTACTGGCTCCTCCGGCACTATGGCCTGCGTCACCCCCTCTGCAAAGCCTCCCCCCCCCCACCGAACACACCACACACACACACACACTTGAGACATACTTATAGGTTATATAAAGTAGTGCACTGCTCTGTCTTTGGGGGTACCACAGGCACTCACCGAGTCGACTCGACGAAATCGACCGCGATATTCCTTATCATGCTGTTTACTACACTACAGTCACTACTAATAGTTCGCTGAGGATGATGAGAGCGTCTGGCTGCGTTTGACGCGGCGCCAACCCGTTTTTTTTCCTTTCCTGCAAGCGACGAGACTGTATGATATCGTTCATATCAGGCGTTTTCCACCAGTGTTGTCACTTATTCTTGAAACAACTGGTGGAGAATGGGTCTGGCGGTGCGTCAAAGCAGCCGCGCGGACACGCCCCTATCATTCGCAGCGAACCAGACTGTAGAAAAGTGGGCAGGGAAGTCACCCGTGGGTACAAATAAGATGCCGATGATTATTGCCTTGCTGATAAGAGCTCATTTAAAAGAATACCCCTTGCGATAATGTGATCGAAGTACCGCAAAATTCTCCGTGCATCCTAGCTAGCAACACATACAGTTATAGACCGCCGCAGCGCATACAGGGCCATTGGAGGGAAAGGTTGAACTGCACGTGCAGCCCAGATCAGCCTTCCCTAGCCATTTGTTTGTAGGGCTTACGAAAATGCTCATCAATTGGTGGAAAGCCGGTCCCTGTGGCACTGGTAACCCCACCACACACCAACTATCGTTCCAGGGATCATGACTGTATCACGAGGAGGCTTAGTAATGACGTAGCAGGAAAATTGTCGCTACCCAACCGGGTTTAACTTTCCGATTCGAAGGACGCTCACGATAAAACCAAGTAATAGAATGGCTAATCAGACAGAGTGAGAGAGGTTTTCGTCGCGTGAAGAGAGTCGTTTTGCCGCTTCTCGTGCGGATTCTGCTAAAAGGAGAACTGCTTTTCTCCGCCAGCACGGAGTTCAAAGCACAGTCATCAATCAAGTCGTATTTATAAATTACTGCCCGCGATTATCCGACGGTGCGCATTCATGGTGTATGGGAACGACTCAAAAACTTTTCTACGCAGCCCGAGGAAGTGCGCGCCTGTGCTCCAGTATTCGCCTGGCGGCCAGCGCGTTACGACTTTTTGCTAGCCTTAGTGAGTCCCGCAACGACCTTCCTGAAAATCTTGACAAGTTCGAGTAGCACATTTTTCTGAGCTCAAGTTTTTCAAGCTTCTTCCCTCCGTTATCGACTGCCGAGCATGCTGCGTTCTTGCTTTCAGTTTCTATCGAAAGAATCGATTCGCAAATTTTTTTTTTTGAAATTAGACCTTTGCTCACTGGAGCAACCCGACTGATTGTTGCTGTAGCTTACCCGCTTCAAAAGATACATCAAATAGTATTTCTGATGGGTGTTCTTTTTGAGTAGGCATAACATTCCCAGTTCTTAGAAGAAGCAAGACTGTTGAATCCTAGTACCTGTTTATTAGCTGCAAGTAATGCCAGAACCGGTTCCGTAGCCAAAAAAACCGGTTAAGAAGTGCTAGCCGACGCCAGCTGGAAACTAGAAGTAAGTGTATAAGCTCATCAATACCTAGTTTTACCCTTTCCATAAAATCCTTGATAAAAAAAGATGATGCGCAAATTGCGAACTTATTGGCTCATCTCTTAATCCCTTGGTCTTCGTGCATTTTTTTTTCCATTAATTGCCAACCAAATGTTTAGCACTGTTGAGTACACAAAAAGTGGAGTAAGTTTTCAAACCAGGATAATGCTGTTGAAGTCGAGTTGCTTGAAAACTTTGCAAACGTTAAACTTCTCATAGTCAAGAGTGGGTCCTTAAAAATGACTGCGCGTTAGGAACCGAACGATAGGAAAAAACCGTAAGGGGGCAACATCGCGGGGTTACTCAGTGCTAGAAATCGGTTGGGTGGGTAAATAACGGGGTTCTGTGTTCTACAGCGAGTAGTGACGAAAAATACGTCAATCCCCACAATCTGTGGCTATTCACCGCCCGACTAAGCCCAGTTTTCGGCAACTCGGGTGAGCATTTAAACGATTGCCTTTATGGCAAAGTAGAAGGTATCGTTGCACCGCCTTTCTTCCAAGAATGTGAACACGCCCACCCAGTGCTCCTTCCCTCCTTCTGAATTGCAAATTTCTTTTAAATCACTGTCTCAGCTTTTCACAAGAATCCTTTTAGAGGGCCTCCATTGAGGCCGCGTTCATACAGACGGCATCCGCGGCATCCGTGGCCTCTGCGGAATTTTCAGAGCAAGCAAAGTATACGTATCGATTTGGAAAATTCCGCAGAGGCCGCGGAGGCCGTGGCCTCCGCAGCCTCCGCGGAGGCCGCGGCCTCCGTGGCCTCTGCGGAATTTTCAGGACCCGTAAGCAAAGTATAGGTATCGATTTGGAAATTCCCCAGAGGCCGCGGAGGCCGTGGCCTCCGCAGCCTCCGCAGCCTCCGCGGCCTCTGCGGCTAAGCGCGGCCGTGGCCTGCCGCGGAGGCACGGTGGCCGCGGGTGCCGTCTGTATGAACGCGGCATTACACGACTCGCGCCCCTTTATATCTTCTGCCAAGAGCAAAAGATTGCTCAAAAATGGTCTAGAAGGTGCTTACTTGTCATCTCGGTCCTCAGTTAAGTGAATTTCATGAATTCATGGTTAGCGGTAGCATTATGATGCGTCCACCTGCATTTTTAGCGTCAGGGTGCGAACAGGAAACTACAGATATCGATTGCCGTTTAAAGTGCTGGTGGTCGCGGCGAACTTTGGCACGCTCAAACTTTAGATCGATACCCTGCTTCTCTAAACGCTCAAAACGGACGGCGGACGCTCAAGGCGCTGGATCGATACCTATGCTTTCCCAATGGCTCGGGACGCTGGCCGAAAACGCTGCCGCAAAGTGTGAACGCGCTCTTACAGTTTTGATTGTTAGGAATGTACTGGTCCTTTTACGCATACTCTGAGATTCTGGTAACTGCCCATAGTGTCCACTACGACGTGCCAGTCATCCGTTTCAACTCAAAATTCCTTATCACATTGTATGTTCTCCCTAATTTCAGGTAAAAATGTCACTAGCTAGAACGACTTTAGCTCCTTTGACGAAACGAGCGATCTTCTCAATTCTGAGTCGTTCATTTAGCGGGGCTCAAGGTACGACACTTTTCATGCTCAGTTTTTCTTTTAGTATTTCTTGTGTAATACGTAGCACTTTTCAGAAGCTGACATAGTCGTCATTGGTGCAGGTCCAGGTGGCTATGTGGCTGCAATTAAAGCTGCTCAGCTTGGAATGAAGGTGAGTGTACATTTCGTCACTTGCCTGCTCTCAGTTCATTTCGATCAAAGGATTCAATGGTTTGTTCAGACCATTTGTGTGGAAAAAGATCCCACTCTCGGAGGAACCTGCCTCAATGTTGGGTGCATTCCGTCAAAGTCACTTCTTAACAATTCTCATTACTATCATATGGCTCAACATGACTTCGCCAATCGAGGTATTTCCATTTTCCTTGGAGCATTTCTTGATTTATTTTGCAGCGTTAGGCTGCGTTCACATCTTGCATCTGCGTTGTGGGCGGTTTCGAACGAGAGGTATATGCTAACACTAAATCAAGTGATAATCGGAAAATTACTGCACGAAGAACATTCAGCAATTAAAGCCGCCCCTCCAGGAATGGCCAGGGTGATGGCAGAAAGTGAGCATGAGAAATTAGATCAGAACGGAAGAAACGATGAATAAAGAGGAGAATGGGAAGAACGATGAAGCAAGACCCACCTGATTTGGTCCTGTGATTGTTCCAACTCCTTCAATATGTCCAACTTTGTTAGCTTTGAAAAGTGCGACAATACCTGCAAATGCAAAATAAACCTTCTTATAGAAGAGGCGATCGCAAACTCATGGATCCAAAGGAGAAGTAGAGAGTTTGTCGCATGAATTCTTCACGACGTGCGTTACCATTGAGCGAATTACCAGCTTGCTGTGTTTGATCACTGAGGGAGGGAAGAATTTCGACGCTAATGAAGCTGGGGGAAGTACTCTGCCTCGCCTCTGTACCCTTTCTCGAGAAGGGCTTGGGCTTGGAGCGAAAACGAGCAGAGCCGATGAGAGTTAGTCCCGCAGAGGAAAGACCTAGTTTCTATTATTTGTTTATTTATTTACTTATCATGCACGCATAGGTGCGCTAAGCAGTGGAAGCGATAGGCTTAGAGTCATAGAACAACCAAAAATACGATATTATAATATTAAGACTGAACCTTGATTAGAGGAAGTTATTCGCTGTCACTGGCAACTGATAGCTCTCCGCCACAACTACGTTAGCTCCGCTTTTCGCATTTCTCTAAATGTATATACCACCTCCTGACTGGTGGAACTGCCCACCCTCCCCTCGAAATGGAGAAGCTGTACAGAGGACGATTTCCTTACCCCGTTGCTATACCCTGACCCTTCCACACACAACAAGTTAGGCTGTTCCTTTTCATCAGCTACAAAAAGCTCTTACCTCCAGTGAGAGCTTTGACACTGCTTGATTTTGCTTCCATCATCTTGGTGAGATTCAGTTGAGGAGAGACATTTATTCCTGAACAAGAACATTTTTAACCGTTGAAATGAGGCTGCGTTCGCACTTTGCAACAGCATTTCGTGTGATTTTATGGGCAGTTTGCAATTTTTCGCGTAGTCGCTGATGATGTTGTGTAGGCTCGGAACGCTGCCATACAATTAAAACGTTGTCGTAGGCTAGACAGGGCACAGTAGTTGGGATTTTCGTCAAGTTCGTGCGAACCCCTCCCTACTAATCGAGCTGTCGAGTGGTGGGTGGAAGGGAGGGGGGTATGTATAGCACATGTGGACCGGGAGAAACCGCGACGAATTTACGACACTCCCTTCCTATCCTGTCTACCACTTTCTTCGATTTTCCAAATTTCCCACCATTATTTCTAGAAGTTCCCGAAAGTTTTCCTAGTTTTTCCTAAGAATTTTTCTGTCGAGCGGGAGGGGGGGGGAGGTGGAGTATGTAGTGCATATAAAACAACATAATCCACGAAAAGTGATTGCCTGTCACAGAAGGCCAAAAGGCAAATACTACCCATCTTTATAGGATCCCCGAAACAACTGAAATCAATTATCAAAAAATTTTCCAAATATAACTCCACCTCTCCCTCCAGCGACCGAATAAGAACCCCCCCCCTGTTGGAGAATCCCCAACGATGGTTGCCCTGATCGATTTAGTGTTACATACCTCTCGTTCGAAACCGCCCACAACGCAGATGCAAGATGTGAACGCAGCCTACAATCGCTTTCATTTGAGTACCAGACACCTTCCTTGAGATGGAAGGCCTGCCTCTGTCCGCAAATATGGAAGAAATAGTACTGTTACCTGATGGTGCAGCAGCTCCGGTACATACTCTTACCATCTCGAATGATGAGAGTGAGGTGATAAGGAGAAAAAAGTGACACCAACAAGTAAAAACTCTTCCGACCACGCTTTCCTTCTCCTGTACACATACATGGGGTCTTATATGAGGCATTATAGTATGGTTTTCCCCTGCTTCTTCAATTTTCTGTTATTTCTACCTTGTTGTTAGTATTTAAGTCCCACAACTCCATTCAAATGCGTGTCCTACCTTAATGGCGAGAAGTGCACAATGTTTGCATAGCTCCAAAAAGGGCCCGATTTGGAAGATCATGGGATATTTTTCTGTTCCTCACTGTTCTTATTTCAAAAATTTACCTTTTCTTCATCGATCGGTATTCCGGGGAATGGTGTCACTTCTGATCCAGTAGCGATAAGAATATTACGAGTGTTCACAGTTTCTACTGAGCCATCATTCTTTTTCACTTGAACCTTAAAGAGTTAAAAAATAAGTTAACGACACATTTATGCTAAGCTGCTCTATCAAAGAACGCGATCTTTTCAAAATTATCGCCGAGAACTTCTCCCTCGACTCCAAAGCTACTTTTAAAGTGCGGCATAAGTAAGATTGCTGTTTCCATGGAAATAAGCCACCATTCGGTTTTGTCTCTGGCCCCGATTCGAGCAAAATGCCTGATTTGGCGAGATCACCTTTTGAAATTGCACAAGAGCGTTGACTGATGTTCTTATCACGATCAGATATTCATTTTTCGATACCGACGCAATATATCGCTCTGCTGGACCTATGACTGGGAGGAGTGATTCCCTCCTCGCTAGGCTCAGCCTCAGCAGAGCGCAGATGATCAGAGTGCCCTACAGTATTACAAAATGAATGTCATGTGTATGAATATGATATGAAATAATTTTCGTACACAGTTTTCACCGATTTAGGCGAGAAAGGCGGTGGCGCCAAATGGGCGCCTGTTGACGTCAAATAGCCAAAAAGGAGTATCATATTTATTTGTGGAGGCACTGAAGAACCGCAGTGGGTGAACTTTCAGCAAAGAAAAATACAAGCTTTTCGAGTTGTCGCCAAAGTTTCTTATCTTTTCTTGCACTTTTATAAGAAAAGCAGCGTCTGAATGCATTTCTGAATGTCTCTAGCAACCAAGCAATTTGTTCAAGATAGAGAGACTAGGGAAGTATTGAAGCGAAATAGCCACGGAGAGAATGCAGTGTTGCTAATTTACATTAAATTGCATTTTTGTGTTTCTGTTGCTTTGTTCATACTGATTAGTTTCGACAGTACTGCGTAATTATTTTATTGGAAGGCATGCAAACCTTTGTGTTTGTAAGGAACTTCATTCCTTGCTTGGTAAGGATACGTTGGAACAATTTCGTGACTTCCATGTCAATACCAATTCCACCAATGTGTCCGAGGAATTCGACGGCAGTCACTTCAGCACCTAGCCGCTGCCATACTGAGCCCTGAAGATTTGAAAGCAACTAGAATGGATGGAAACCCCATAAACTTTATGGTAAAGCCTGCTCGACCCTGAACGCATTGAGAGATCGGCCCTCAACGCTAATAATCATCTTAAATAAAAGAAAGAGATACGAAGACTGAACCAACTCCAGTCCAATAACTCCCGCTCCGATGACCACCATTTTCTTGGGTACAGCTTTCAACGAGAGTGCTCCAGTTGAAGAGATTACCTGAAAATTCACAACAAAATCAGGCTCTCATCTAGCATATTCTGCACGCATTTGACTCGTGCTCGCATTAGCAAAAAACAACATTGGCAGATATAGTTGTTATGTGGTTGAGGAAAAAACCAAGACTACAACTATGAAACATCGTTAGTAATCGCTTCAAAAAATAACATTAGCCACCACAGAAGCTAATCCGCTGCTTAGACTCCAGTGTAGGGCCTAATAAAAAGAATTCGTAACTGCTAACCCTCGAACATCACTCCTTAGTATCAGCCCGCTCAACTTTGAACCACCGACGGAACACTGAGGATGAGGCGCTCGTATATTGTCCCCTCTATACCAGCAAACGGAAACTTTTCGCCCAGATAGCAACTTCTCCATAACATAGACGAACTTTCTTTGCAAAACTTCACCAAATGTTCTGATTCTCACAAATCCAGTTGAAGGCACAGAATCACCTTGGTCTGGAATCGCTCATTCACGGGTACTCGGCCTTTTTCATCAAGTTGAATGCCCACATTTTCGACTCCTAGCTCTTTAGTGTAAGGACGTCGGCCGATGGATACCATCAGGACATCACAATCTAACTGAAAAACAATCGTACAAATGAGGCAGCAAACAAGGCGTTTCAAATGCTTACTAGAATTACTTACGGTCTGCTTCTTGCCATCTTTTACACCTTCTATTTCAACCTTAATATTGTCTCCATCCTTCTGAGCGCTCATTACCTGAAATTGTGACAACAACATGAAATAAACCGCAATCAATGATTAAGTTCTCAAACCTCCGGCACCATTACAATATTGCGATATCGAAAACTCGAAAAAAAAATCCGCTGACTCTTCCTATATACGTCATCTGGTGCCCTGATCACGAATATGGCATTCGGTTTTGTCTCTGGCCCCGATTCGAGCAAAATGTCTCCTATCCGTTTGCTTGTCAGCTAGAATCTTGACGAATCCTTCGGTGTCGAAATTCGTTTTAGCACGTGAGTTTGCAATGAACGGGAATTTTCCAACTTTGTACTCGATTTTCTGGAAAGGAAAGAGTTTAGCATGCTCTATTCCCGCCTTTTTAGCTAGTCAACCTCAAAATTATTCCTAAACATTTTCTGAAGAAGAAAGTTACAAAAGTCAGTGGCTTGATAACAAGATAAAACAACTGACCTCTTCTTTTAGTTGTTCCTCAGGTTTTCCTACCCAAGCAACTTCAGGGTGAGTATAGATAACAGACGGAATGCAGTTATAGTCGATATGCACTGGTCCACCACAGATTCCTTCCACACAAAGAATACCTGTAACCGGAAGCATAAATAAATCACAGCGTTTAATAACGGTAAGAGTTCTAGCACAAATTTGAATGCGGTGTCAAAAAAAAACATCAAAAAGAATGACTCATTGTTTCGCTCTCAACATGACCAGAGTGATATTCATCTTGCGTGGAATTCTCTCTTGAAGAAGAATCCCCGCGCTCAAGCGTCGTTCATTGTTCAAGTATTCTGGTTCTTAAGGGTTTCCCTTCAGCCTTTTAGGGTTTTACAAATTCTGCGCCTTCGACGTAAGTAAAGAAAGCGCTGTGGCGCTCATAAGGGGGAAGTTCCGACGTAGATTTTGCTTGTTCCCTGTTGGATAGCATAGGATAACGACGAGAAACGAATACTGTTTTGCTGGCATGAAAAAAAGCAGGTCCGGAGAAATCTTGCCTGAGGCTGCCAAGTGTCCTTATGATGTTTCTTGAATTTTTGCCCCAATTTTTTCTTACTTTTTCTACCCTGGACGGTCACACAACGACAACAGGTTCCTTACTGAGCGCCACTACCCACAATATGCAATCGAGGGATTTGTCTTCAAAAATGAATGGTGTTGCCGTGTCCAACAGGCGGAGCCGTGGCCAGTGGGCGGAGCCGCCGTCTTGTGGCCAGCGTGTCGCGCTTTCCTCATGTATTCGCGGACAGGACTACTATGCAAGATGTCTGAGTATCAAATGACCTCGGGGTGGTTTTAAGTAATGATAAATCAAAAGTAAACGATACAGGTAGGCAGGGGGCTAATCCCGACAACAAAAGTTTCCGTATCAGCTCAGTAGTATCGATCATAACCTCTACACATGTTGGGGAAGAACAACTTTCAGAGCAGTTCAATTACTAACCTTCATCTTCAGCTTTGTGAGCAAGCATAGGTCCAGCAATGCAGTCTCCCGATAGCGTATATTGATGGGACCTGTACGTTAGAATATTCAAGAGAAATCGTTACAAAACTAGACCCATTTCACCGCCATTTTGTGGACGCGGGCGTTCGAGTCGGTATGCTGTAGCTTGATAGGACATATAAGGACACCTCGTGGAGCGCCTGCTCAGGGTCGCGGAATTCCGTCATGCCGGGCATATTAATCCTACTCGTCTTAGGGAATTTATCGTGCCAACTGCCTTCCACGGGCGGAGGTAGTGTGGGGTGGGGTCGAAACCCAGATCGGATCCCCCCCCAGGGCAACCAAGCGTTCGACCATCCGAGAACGGTAAATTCTCACCAGATTCATACTCTGGCTGATGTGGAGGATTCGTACTCTGGCTGATGCGCAAGTCATTGTTGAGACACTATCGCACTCAATAAGCCATTACAATACTGAAAGGAACTAGAATGCGTGCTACATCCAAAAAACAAAGATTTAATACGGCGAAGATAATCCTTCACGATCTTAACCCCTGTTTCATAAAGAAGTCCCTGGGCAGCTACATACTTTCGCCTTCCACTTGTCCACATTACCTATTGATTCACTGTTTTCTCTCCATAACATCACATGTTTGATTACACTAAAGGTTGCAAGTGCAAATAAACGAGTGCATACTTGTGATGACGGCTTAAATTGTTATTATTGATAAAATTTCTCAAGGAAACGATATCTGTAGCGTTGACCATGTAAAGTAGCCGAAATCATGGCGCTAATCCGCTAGCGGTGAATTGTGCAAGCTGCAGTCAACATAGCCGGTGAGTTTGTGGATCCTAGAAACTCCCATAAAGCTGCGCAAAAGTTTGAATTTCTGCGTAGTTCGGCTTCATGGGGGCACTTTGCTAGTTAGTATACCACTGCCGATGCCTCAAGATCGCGTGTGAATTGCTGTAAAACTATGCAGTAGCATGAACTCCGTTCGCACTTGACATGAGACTCTACTTGTTTTGCTAGAGTGAGACGTGTAGTTCGAAAGGAATTAGCAAAAGGAACCAGCGAACGTGCAAAATACCCTCTCCCCTCTCCTTCACTAAGCCGATCAGGGCCTAATATGTTTTCTACGACATCTTCGAATCTGGAAATGAGCTAGGGAAAGGTGGGAGGACAATGCGGAAAAACATCAATTCCGTGGGAGAAAAATCATTACTAAATGGGAAAACCACGTTTTTCCTCAAGAAGCTGCTTCGCGCGGGTATGTGACAAGAGGATCGTAATTTGCCGCGCTGCTGGGCGTCGCGTGCGACGTCCGCCCGCAAAGGACGATGGTTTCAGGCAGTAGATGGCGACAACATGCAATTAAGGACCGAAAACAGTAATGAGTGTCTACGATGACGGGGTCTACATGAAGTCCGGTGCTTCATTCGACAGGTTAAAACGAGTTATGAAAACGCCGCGCGTGGCGGTGCGGCGAATTACGATCCTCTTTACCGTCTCCCGCTTCGCGCGCCTCGGATCTCCTTGCCCACGCTCCCATCCTGGCTCACAACCGTTTCTTCGCACTTTCCGGGAACTGAAGTCGTCTAGCGCAGGCAAAAAAATTGTAAAAAAATCAGAACGAACCCACTGCAGTTTCGTGGCTTTACATGAACAGATCGTCCTCCTTTCATAGTTCGCTAGGTTTCTTGGAGAGTCAACGCGCTCGGCCCATGGCCTTATCAGCACCTACTTTAACGACAGTGGGCAGATTACTGCGGGAAAGTTCTTGTAGCCAACGTCATCGGTGGGTAGGAGCGCTGAGTCGGATGTGTGGCCATACGCCCTCTCACTGCCCTTCTACAAATGACGCTGGCAACGATCTCCCGCCCCAGAAGTCGTCTCATGCCTTTGAATATGCGAGTGCAATATTCAGCCCTAGACGACCCCAACTTCGTGTTCGTAGTAGCCAATGAGAGGCAGTTCGGCTACGAGGGGGGGGGGGGGGGGGAGAGGGCATTCTGCACTTCTGCTACCTCCCATCGGCGTGTCGACGTATCTAGGGAGCTATTTCGTGAGCTTACAAGAGTTGACAGGTTTCACCATGGTTACTGGACGATCTTCCAGCCTCACAGGTTCCTTTAGAATGAAACTGGTAAGCCGGCACTAGTGAAGCAGCGGAAGTGAAAAATGCCCCTGTCGCCGAACTGTGCCGGCAACTGCAAACTTTTGAAAATCGATCTATCTTTATCTATGCAATTAATTAATACAGGTACTCGTCAAACTTAACCAGAGAAGTGTACCTAACTAGACTACAATTTGAGCCACTGGGACAGGACACAAAAAACAAAACCTAAGCTGCAGGGGGACATTTCGCCATGACCAAAAAACACGATCACAAATCAATTATTAACTAGTTTTCACCAAGCGCATGCACAATTAGAGTATCATAAAACGAAGTGGTAACTATTAACAAAAAGCAGATCTTTAAATGCTATTAATAGCCTTTCCACAGTAAGCTGCGAGATTTGCTTCACGGAAAGCTTCAGAGAGAGTCTGAAAAAGAATGGTTTCAGAAATGGTTGTCATGACAGAAACGGGAAAGGTGCAGCTCGGGGTACAAGTGGGGCTCGTTAGAGGCTAGTCTACTTTGGGTGCCACTCGAGGGATGCGACGAAGCGCGACGTTGCGCGATGACCTTACCACGAAGCTTAAACCTGCTAGTGTTTTGCAGGTATTTATCAGTCCCTCAGTGTTCTACGCCAGCGATTCGGATCTCACCTACAGCTCAAGTCTATTCTGTGGTACACCAAGACGGAACGAACTCCTGCGAACGGCGCTGCATTATCCGATGCTTACCAGGGAAGTCCACCAAATTACCATGGAACTTTGAATGTAGACCTGGGTAGATCGATAGAGTCTATAAGGTTATTTACAAATATAGATAGCAAAACTGCAACCTGCATTTCACAAGCAACTTATGAGCAGGTAAAGTTGTAATGGTGCAGTAGGGTGGAGGCTTGGTGGTGAGCTGTGAAGCATAAGAGAGGAATCGCAAGTCGAATCGAGTCGTCGAACGTGGAGCCTTACCACTGACTGAACCACCACGACTCGATTCGATGTATGCGATTCCTCGCTTATGCTTCACAGCTCACCACCAAGCCTCCACCCTACTGCACCAACAAACTTTACCTGCTCATAAGTTGCTTGTGAAATGCAGGTTGCAGTTTTGCTATCTATATTTGTAAATAACCTTATAGACTATCGATCTACCCAGGTCTCCAGGTCAAAGTTGGCGGACTTCCCTGGTCAGGGGGGAAGATTGCCCTTTAACGTGTACAGTGAGCTTCGGAAAAGATTTTCCTAGGCCAACAGAATGGCTGGAGAAACATCAACGGTCCACTTACCGGATGAGCGTGGCATACTCGAGCAACGTCTTCCGCGGACGCTCCATATTCTAGTGCTAAGCAACCCTCAGCGATCATCTCTCCAGCATTCTACAAAAAATTTTCAATGAAGGTACTATAAAAGTCTAAATAATAACAGAATCTGGAAAAGTTTTTGGAGCAAAGAACGAAATCGTCGAAGTGTCAACCTAGTGAAAACTGTGAATGAGTTTTAATGTTCTCGTAACCTACCGGTCCAATGATATGTACTCCTAGCCACAAAAGACTCAAAATTTCTGAAGTGTATTGTAGTTGAGAGAGCCTCTTGAAGGCACTGCACACTCACCTTAGGACGGTCCTTGCCATGTGCAAGGCGAAAGGGTCCACAGCTGCAGTGACGTGCCACTTTCTCCGTGCACGGAGTCGGGGCTGGAGGGTAGTGATACGGAGTGTGTCCCCATACTCCGTCGGCGCTATCCTCAATGTGCAGTACTTTGACACCAGATCCTGCAGCGAAAACATTCTCAGCAGTACAGAGGAGGCAGAAGTGAGGTGACGTGGACAAGTAGGCGTTCCACTGGCGGGGGCTGGCCGTGGAAGGCTAATTAGAACTCAAGCGTCACCTGATTCATAGCGCCCGTCACAGTAACAGTGGGAAGTTGGTTCCAACAGGTGATATAGGGGATGTGACGGGGATATTACTGACGGGTGGCAGAGAGGGATAGCAACTGATAGGGGCTGATAAAAGGCATTGCCGTCGTCATCTCCTCCGAAATTGTACTCGTTCACAACACCAAAGGGTTAGTTTTATGGACATTGGTGGCATGTGATTGTATCAGGTGACAAGAATAGATGGGAGGTTACCTTCACTTCATTCCTTACCACTATACTTCTGAGTATTTGGTATTGCAGGTTAAGTGTATAGGGAACTCAATGCTTTACCTTGGCGCGGCGCCAACCAGTTCTCCAAAGCAAGCGAACGAGAACGATTGGTAGGAAGCGGGCTGGTGCCGCGCCAAACCCAGTACCCTCTAACATTGTACATCAATTGGCTTCCACTACATATTGTAGAAGCAAAGCACAATAGTTCACAGTAATTTTCGTTTAATGTCGTGCTAATTAACTGGTTGTAGATAGTGGTGGAATATAAGGCCTTCCAAGACGACGAAAAGGTCGAAACGTTGGAAATAAATATTCCACACAAAAACCTCGTGGCAACAATAAAAGATCATTATGAATCAGTGCTTTTAAGTCATTCACTCATTCGGAATTTCCCATGTGGAGAGGAACTTCCTGGAAATTCGGCACTCAAAGTCCGCCCACTAGCGCTTAGGTGTCTTTCAACGACTCTCTGAAATTCTAAAAAGACTGTGGTTCTCATCACCTCTTGAGTGAGGGAACGGAGACTCATTCAGTGAGCGACCACGGTTTGCTAATGGTTCACGAGTTGTTCGTACAAAAGCGGCTCTCTTTTCGAAAGCGGAGAAAACTATATTTCCCATCTATGACCTTGAAGGCAGTTGTCACGATAATTTGGTGCTTGGCCTAAAATGCTAGCAGGGTCTATATAGTGGGGAAAATGGCGAAAAAACGAAGTGAAACGGTCAAAAACCTGCGGAGAAAAGCCTTCGTTCTTAATGACTCAAAAAGCAATTTTGGACGAGTTTCCCGTAGGCATATTGCCGGTAACAGCTACGGTAATACGGGTGCATGTATGTACTCATATATCCATGCAGCACCGCAGCCGCTTCATATTTTACTTCGCAAATGAAGCAATACGAGCTACAGCATACCGACTCGAACGCCCAACCACGCCTCGCCCGAAAGAAGGTATATATGTAGGTAATACTTGGAACTTTCGATCAGGGGAATTTCACTTGAGCTGCCGTGGAGTTTTAGAGGGAGAGAGTCGCGTTGAACGACCGATTTTCCTCATCGTTGTGACATGTGCTGATTCCGAATATCTTTGTAAGCAGAAGCAGGTCGGCATCATCATCAGCAGAGCCCAAGTGAGCGGCGTCATCATTTGATTGACGGTGAAGGGGGTTGATAAAATGTTCCGGTGCTGCGAGGGAAATTCGTCCGTCTCTGAGATTTTTGGCATTACGCGTGCGCTTACATATCCTCAAGAGGCTCGTGGTAAAATTCGAGGGGAAAAAATGTGTCTGAAGGGAGTGTACAAAAGGAGAAAATTTGGCGTAGAACAACAAAGGAAAAACGCTGTAGAATACGAATAACCGTAACGAGAAGAGATATGAGCTTTGGCGCTGTGCAGCGACGCGTTGAACGAAACTAAGCATCTCGCAGTGCATTAAATAGAAGTCAGTCAAAGTTGTAACAGCTGTAATCATGGCCCACTTCAGGGAACTAGTTTACTCTCAAAGCACTCTCATCATCAACTCTCAATTTAGAACTGCACTTTTCAGTGGTCAGTCAAAAAGAGAATACATTGGTCGTGTTAAGGATAGCCCCTTCACTTCCTTAATGATGTCTCCTCGTGCATACATCAATCGAAGAGCGAGTTGACGTCATACATGCCACGTCGCTCGGGGAGAATAATTTGGTCGTTAAAGGCAGCGCCCGCGTTCAAATTTAATGAGTATGCGGCTCAGGTAGTAATAGCGAGGTAGCAAGAAGCCTATTAGTGAAGAAAAATCGAAGAGAAAACACGCAAAATGCCCTAGAAGGAGTTTCATACCGAACAACGGTTGTACGTGCTTAAGGCGAAGAGAAGGAGTGATTTGCACGAGTTTCCACTTGTTCATATCAGCTGTTTTTCCCTTATCACCTCACTCTCACCACTCCACGTGAGAGAAGCAGCAATGGAACAACCGCACCATCAGGCAACCATTAGAAATGAAGTTGGGTGGCGTGGTCGGCAGGTGGGCGGAGCCGTCGGCTCTTTGCGGGCGGACGCCGCTGTTCCGTCGCATTTTTGGGTTGCGAAACATGCACGTCCACCATCCTCATAGGGGGAGCTACTAGATCCAGAGAGGGCGTGAGAACAACAAATGAAACGCGGGCGCTGCCTTTAAGAGCGCTTTTTGTCTCATCTTCCATAAGGCGGGTTGTAAGCTGGCTGGTCGCACTAAGAATTCTGTTTGCGGAATAGTATGCTGGGAGGATACCGGGAAGTTTCGAAACTTCTTGCCAACCACTACTTCAATGAGTGTTGCCCTGCTTCCAAAAGCCTCTTAGTTCTGTGCCCAGAAAGGCAGCTGGGGTCATTTTTGAGGTACTATCAAAAATCGTATTTTTTTACCCAGAAGATGGCGATCAGAAAGAGCTAGGTCAGGGCTACGCGTAGGCTGTGGTGGAATCCCCACGTAACGGGAAGGTCAAACCAGGTTCGATTCTCGGAATGATTCTCGTAGAGAGGAGTTAGAGGGAGGGGGATTTTTAGCATAGTAATCGCCGGTCCTTCTTTGCGTAGCTCAAGTTAATTTCGAGTGCAGTCATGTCACAAGTAATTCGATGGCGTAGTGGATAGGTAAGTTGGTTCCTAGATATGAGGTCAGGTGTTCGATCCCTTGACAGGGTTTTGTCCTTTGCTTTTTTTCGGAAAATCTTTCTGTGAGTCCAGAAAACATTTCTATCCGTTATTGTGTCGAGCTTGTTCTCTAATTTGCAGCAGGAAAAGACCAATGCCAAATTGTGTTTCTCTTCCAAGACTTTTAGGCACTAGTTACCCTTTACTGCCCCAGTCATCCGAAATCAGGCCAGTTTTTGACCGACTTTTTTCTCCGTGGGCAGAATTGGCTGAAAAGTTGGCTCCTAGGGTAGTTTGACCTCCTGAACACACGAAACCTTCCTAAGGCTGCGTTTATACTTTGCGGCAGCGTAGCGTAGCGCTTCCAGCGTACGCCAGCGGCAGTGCTGGGAGAGGATGCATATCGATCTAGCGTTCCCAGCGTCACCAGCGTCACGCTAGCGTACGCTAGCGTTACGCCAGCGTTTCTCCAGCGTTTCACCAGCGTTTTGCTAGCGTTTGCAGGGGAGTAGAGACTATGGGAGAGCTGGAGGGTACAAAACACATCGATTGCGCGTCTCTCACTCGCCCTCAGTCTCTACAATACACGTCGATTCCGCGTCTCTGACGGCCACATAGTCTCTACAATACACGTCGATTCCGCGTCTCTTACGGCCACATAGTCTCTACTCCCTGCCGCTGCAAACGCTAGCAAAACGCTGGTGAAACGCTGGCGTAACGCTAGCGTACGCTAGCGTGACGCTGGTGACGCTGGGAACGCTAGATCGATATGCATCCTCTCCCCAGCACTGCCGCTGGCGTACGCTGGAAGCGCTACGCTACGCTGCCGCAAAGTATAAACGCAGCCTAACCATGCCCGCGCCAAGTCCACCTAGACTTGTCACGCAAAACCGCTGAAAAATTGTCGTCAGGATAGGTGGCTCTCTGTGGACACGACGAATATCCATTCACATCGCTCAGTCTTAAATTGAGGCGTCCTTGTTTCGACTCCGGCGCGTGTAGCACAGGCGCCAGTCGCTTTCGTGCGAGGCTGTGTGCTAGGGCAGTTAGGCAAACGGTGAAGAAACGCAGCACTCTTCCTGGTTGCCTGTGATAGTGATCCTTCCCTTTACTAAGGCTCAGCCTTAGCAGAGAAAGGGCCGCATCTGCAGGGTGGGATGCAGGGCGAGCAGTAAGTATCTTGCGGTATGTCATCATGTACCTCTTTTGCTTTTGAGTGTTTTCGTGTTTAGCGAGGTCAAAACCAACCCAGTTTGCCAAGTTCAACGATTTTGGTGATTACCGAGTATTCTGACGTTGGCGCCAGGAGTTTTCGCTTCGAGTGGATGTGATATTCATGTTCAGGAGGTCAAACTACCCTAGAAGACAACCTTTTAGCCAATTGTGCCCATGGAGAAAAAAATTTGTCAAAAATTGGCCTGATTTCGGATGATTGAGGCAGTAAAGGGTAAATAGTGCCAAATAGAAATACTTTCTTGACTCACAGAAGATGTTCCAAAAAAATGCAAAATTGTGAACTTTTCAAGGGATAAACCCATGACCTCCCATCTATGACGCAAACATTAGCCTGCCCATAACAACCAACTCGACGGGCCTCAGCCTGTCAGTGCTCGAAATTAACTGTTATCTGACCAAAGAAGAATCGGCGAGTTACTGTGATAGATTTCCCACCTGCCCTAACCCTCCAGAGAATCATCGGCCATAATTCTGGAAGCAGATTTGAGTTCAGCGTCCCGAGACGTACACGTCGATATGTATCCCATCTTAAATGGCCATGGCGACCTGTTGACCTTCCCTGGTAAGCTTTGGGATCTCGAGCAGTGTCCTTTTCGGATCTTGTGACCCTGAGCAGTGGTGGAGCAGGCAAATATTGGCTCGTTGTGGGCACCAAAATGGTAAAACATTCAAACCCCCCCCCCTTTTCATGTTGATACTATGGTAGGGTCTCAGGTTAGCACGCAGGCGGTTGGGAAGCGAAGAAATTCCGTTTTGGAAAGGGCAGAGAGAACCCCACGCACAAAACACAGTCTCACGCCCGCGCACTTGGATATGCGCATCAGTTCTGCTTAGCGATTCCTCTCTCATATTGTGCTTTGGACCAGTCCAAGTGTAAGGACTAGATAGCAAGTTAATTCGTACGAATTGGTTTTAATCAAGGAACACAGTAGGTCCAAATCCAGGGCAGGTGGCCTCCTTGGACGAAGTTTTTTTCTGCCCAGATGACGTTGCGGTTGTAGAGATGAAGTGTGTCGAAAGTGATGAGTTCCAATTACCGTTTCGGATAAGTGAACAGCGACTGCGAGGGACGGTAAAGAAGCTGTGGGATGCTTACCAACACACTGCCCATAGACCACATAACTGGATGTCGAAATGGCTACGGAAGATCTGATACGAGATTCAAAAAATATTCCGCCTGAACTTTCGGATACAATAATATTATGAAAGCCAAATAAGCTTTACACCCGTGCAAGCTTCGTCATTACCATTTTGTAGCTTGACAAGATTTTACAAATCTCCTTGATGGGAACTGATCAACGCTCGATCCAGACAGTATCCTTAATATTCCTTATCATTTTATAAATATCATGGGTCATTAATGATGAACATGAATCTCGCCCCAGCTTTTCATATGTTGAGGTAGTGGAGGCAGCAGAAATATTATATCCTTCGTATTACTCGTTTTCTACCACTTTTTGTCGCATACGCGTTTCAACAAAAGGCTGAGAACGGCTTCAACAGTGTGCACACTCATACTGGCTGACACGCCCCACCGGTCCGCAATGATGAGGACTGTACTACACTATAATTACACTTATATATACTAATCTTAAATGATAATAAGTAAAAACAATTATATCACATTTAAATCACATTATGCATAGCTACGGTGTAATCCCATTGACACTATACTGTTTTGTCACGAATATCCTTGCAAGCAACTTGGCGGAGACAGCGTCCTACTCCACCGCGCAGCACAGAAGCCATGGCAGTCTCCAGTACACGTTTCCACTGCTCTGTTCATCATTGACATTTACACATACGACCATCTCCCTCTCCCAGTAGTCCACATACAGTACCCATGTCGCGCATTCCGCGAGAAATGCTTGACTCTGACTCGAACAAGTAACCGTGGAAGCGGTTACAGCACAGTCCTTTAGTCACAAATCAACATGACCGTACCCACGTCGTGAGAAACGAACAAGTGGCACGCGCCAAACTAGCTTGCTAGGGCAAAAAAGATCTCGAAAAAACCAAACTAAGGAATATCACTTCACTGCGCTACACAATCAGGTGACACTGATGAGAAAACCCTTTTATGGAAAGTTTCGTGAACAGTGCGCAACATGTCCCAAACGAGACATCTTTGAGAGATCCTCAACAAGTAGGGTCGTTTCTGGTGAGGTGTACTGAAGTTGAGTGGTTAGGAGAATCCTGTAAAAAAAATAAGAGTTGTTCGGTTTCCACTCCTGGTCGGCAAGGTTTGGCCGGGCATA
>MU942061.1:4261-14784 GCA_036418165.1 Cooperia oncophora
TTCATACAAACCCCCTCCCTACGACAGGTCGCATATTGCCCCTACGTCGCGGATTCTCCGAAATACGCTTGACCCCAGGGTGCTGCCCAAAAACGACTACACAACACCGCATCGATTATTACTGCGATCTTTGCCATTGCATAAAGCAGCAGTAAAGGCTTACTGCCTCTCACATCACGCGAAGAATTTCACATTTCTCCTTACCGTCGCTGTTTCTATTCGCAATCAGCAGTACTGTCAACATACCATCTGCATGTATTCTGAGAATAAAAAATAGAACAAATGTACAACGTTTGCTTTGCGACTCAAATCCTTGGCTTTTCCATGAAAAAAACTCGCTCCCTCTTAAGCAATGCGTCACAGCTCAAAAACAGCAGGTAAACGTTCTGCACCGGATACATCGCATTAGAATGGATGAACGCTTCCATGCAGGCCTGCAGACCCACCTAACAACCAATCCATTTCCCTACTTGGTTCGGTCACTTCAACTGCTAGATTCTTGCTTGAACTGAATCATTGTATTCAAAGTTTCTGTTGGGCTGCTGTGAACTATTACTCAGCGACATAGTCTATTTGAAGCTATGTTTATGTGACTGCTACAGCTGCATTTAACTAGGCGAAGTAGCATGATTTGCTTTTCCACTCTGCCATTTACAATGACATCGAAATTACTGCTTATCCTGTCACTGGTCGCATTGAGAAGCATCACGGGTAAAAGTATTAGGTTGGCCCATAAGTAATGGCGTTTTTTTGTCATACAAATTTTTATATGGAAAATGACAATTGTTCCCAATATGTTCTACACTGTTTGATAGATAATTTTCCGCACTATAAGATAGTGTAATTGCCTTCTTACTATTTCTCGACTTGTGTCGTTTTCTATTTCCTTGAAAGGGAAACTTGGGTCGCCCCAGAAAATCGACAACTACTTTTTGAATTTTATCTCGGCTCTCAATCTACAGAAGAAGCTCAAACCTTGTGGTATATATGACCAAAGAAAGATGCGTCTTATGACAGCTTGAAGTTGGTTCAAGCGATCAAGACTTAGGAAACTCGGACGCTGTAAATGTGCATTGCATGGAGGATCCCTTGAGGAGCGACTGCCTGCAGAACGTACTCCTCTCACTTTTGGGCGTCCAACATCAACTGAGAGTGGTGGTTGATAATGATAAGGAAGCGTTCTATGACCTCTAATGATCCCTCAATCTTTGGCATGATTCTCAGTTAATAAGGTAATTCCGTAAGCTCTCAGTTGGACAGAATAGGGCATTAGGTTCGATGCTTGTCTGTGAGGTCGAAACTGAAATCTTCGAATCACTCAAATTATTAATAAACATTCCTGAGAGACACAGCCTTTAAGCCATATACGTACATATTTGGCAGTTCAGCCCATGCGGTTTTAGCTTTTTAATTGGAGGTATGAAAGAGAGGTTGTCGAAAATGCTTCGGTTTTCACCGACCTGACGATCAAGTTTGAGCATCCATATATAATGGAGAGAGACAGACTGGAAGAAAAACTATAAAAACTAGTCGTTAGAGCAGGAGTTTCTGCGCAATGGTAGTAAAACTCGAAATGGCAAAACTTTTCTTCTTCGGCGCGATGTTTTGAGTAGGGAAAAAAACACCATTACTCATGGGCCGACCCACTACAAACAGCTCAATTCAAGATGCCAAGGAGACACATAAAAAGTCTTGGAATTTCATAGTACAGAGTGCACGCTCCTCGAGCGAATGTTAGAACCTGTTCGTTTGAACTATCGGTTTGGTCCTCGAACCCAAAAGTTCAAACAAGTTACGCAACAAATCAAGCAAAGCTTTTCATATGTCAGAAAAAACAGGACCGGAAATGACGTCCAGATGAGAAAATGCCAATGTCTACAGCTAGAAACATCAATTGCAAGCTGGCTCTCATTCATCAGCCACTATTCTTCTCGGCTAAACAAAGTTGTGTAGAGGTTGGAAGAAAAAATTCAAGAAAGTAGACCAAAGAGAACTAAACGGCTGCCTCTACTTTAATGTTTTTCTTGATTTACCTCTTAACGGGGCTAGCTTTTTGAGGCAAGTGCACCACCTTAATCGGTCAGCTACACCCTTATCCCTGGCACATGAGTAGCAGCGTGGGATACATGAGCATAGATGGTGACTCATGAAGATTATATTCAGTTTAAGACCAGCTGCCATCTTGATTTTGTTGCTTTTTTCAATATTTTCTACACTTACATTGCGTAGGCTGACAAAAGGGTCATTTTTTGGAGACTGTTCCAGGAACCACTGAGGTTTGTCCTGGACACAATCTGAAATTCATTGCACATGGACGGAGCCTTTAGGAGCCTTTGGCGAGCTTCAGGAGTTTTTTTCCTTTGAAGCCGTACTTAGTGCTAAAATATATGGACATTTAGAAACTTTGGTTTCAGATTCTGATAGGGCTCTATGACGGCTGAATATCAAGACATTCCCACGATTTGTTTCCGGACCCTGTCTTTTTTTAAACCGGTCTGACCCGAGCGCATATTCTTGACTAACCATCAATCATTTTAATCTTCTGCTCATCGATTCAGTTCGATCAGTCGCATACGCACCTTTTCGCTTTCCTTCTTTTCAGCCCTTCTTTCCACATTTACAATGCCGTTTCGATTTTGTATCAGTGGGACATATCAACTAAAAGGCTGCTTCTGCTCGTTTTCAATCAACAAATTGTAGCCTTTTTGTTCTTTTTACTATTTTCAAAATTACGTAAGTAGATGGTAAAGGGCTTGACAGTCCTTTGATCCATATTTACTTATTTTTTGGTCTATTTGTTCACGGGAGCTGGCACAATTCGGTGTGACTGAGGCTGAGCAGCAACTTCGTCTCTCTCAGTCCTCTCTGCAGAAACCTAGAAAAATTGTAGGCTTATCGTTTGAGGTTTTTCGTCATTTTTATTCACACTCTTTCTACCCACACACGACATTTATTACGAAATCTCATGAAGCCAGTTTAATGATATCAAATGAAACGCCTTTTACATACTATCCAATTAGCCCTCCAGAATCGGTGCTGCCCGTGACAAGTTTATTTCACCCATTGTCTGCTCTGGCTGACAGCGATAGTTCGAGCTCATTTCTTTCATCATTCTTTCATTCACACATAACAGATTTTCAATTGTGAACGTCGACATGCTGTCTCGTTTCGGCCTAATCGCACGATTACTTCCCAAGAAGCAGCATCAAATTAGGCAGTCGCACCAGATAACCAAAAGCTGAAGTGGGAGGTTCTGCAGCGATGTTGTCAGCTACGGGCCCATTCTAGGGAATTTCACTTTGCGTATCAAATACATTCCCGCCGATTGTATTGTGGATATCATGGCACTCAACCATATAGACGTATAGTGCTTATAGCTTGCTAAGGACTAAAACGGAAAAAAACATTGTGGCGGATACCCTAAGCTAACAGACCTTGGTAGACCTTGCACTGGACGAGTTTTCCGGACCTCCCTCGTTCATACCAGAAAAGCGATATCCTACCACTCTTAGCTCAGTAATATTTTCTCAGCGTCACCCAATGCTAATACTCACAGTAAAAAAAACGAAGAAACGCTTTGTAAAAGCTGAACTGTGACAGAAAATAGCCCCTGAGTTTAGGTGGGCGCGAAAAGCAGCAGAAATGCCGCTACTGACGGATAGCGCCTTCGGCACTCGCTGTGAACCGCGGAAGTGGGACATGTTAGAGACTGGGGGGGGGGGACAGACTACTTGTACAAGGAAGCACGCCTACTAGTTGCTCGAGCGCGGGGACTATCTCCAAAGCGAAGATGATGCAACGCAGCCGGCTTGCTTTCTCTCAGCACCCATTACACCAGGAACAATTCCGCAGATGCGACCCCCCTCAAAATTTCCTCATCTAGCACGACCCCCTTTCTCACTCCGGACCCAACTGACCATCTGCCTGAATCCTCCCAACTTTCTACTACTTCTCATGATTTTGGTTTTTTTTTGTGGAAATCGTCAGGGGAGGAAGATACAAAACGCACTCGAAACAGGAAAAACCGAGAAAAATGAGCAGCAGAAAACATTCTTCGAACGCAACTACGACTCCCTACCTTCAGCAACCCAACACGACCCCTCCCCCGTTGGGGAATCCCAACGGACGACATGCCCGGTCAGCAACGGTATAGTCGCGACTATGGTTTTTCCGAGTACTTGTTCTTCTCCTAACTAACTCGTCTCGTGGACGTGAAAGCTTGCGATCCGGTTCACGTCAGAAAAGAAATGAGGCCCTTTTGCGTTAGGGGCAATCTGCGCTGTGAAGCGTAATCATCCATAAAGTAATCGAACACTGGCTAGAGCTCTGCAGCTGACAAAGTGGTAATATTCTATGGTAGATTTCTTTTCTTTTTTTCTATATCTTTTTCTAGTTCTTTTGTCATATGGGCTAGAAAAAATGGAAAAAATGACAAAACTTTCTCGGCAACCTAATATCTTGGAATACCCATACTGATTAGGGAGAGAAAATGATCGTTTTGAGGACAATATTAGTCAATATTTACGCACATCATTCTTTGCGTCTCACCCCCCCCCCCCTTGATCAATTATGCAAAGCTGTCGGCGGCCTGTGTACCCGATCGGCTCATAGCGGGATACGATAAACTCATTTTCTCTGTCAACTTAATTGCTCCGCCCACAAAGATGGTGGCTGCAGAAATATGAGCGAATTTTCGGGGTGACTATTTATTGCTCTTTGTTTGGTGCATAGTTTTCTTTTTATATTGATTTCAAATTAATTTATTTTATAATGACATGATATAATAATGTTGATATATGCAGTTATTATTTATTTATTTGTTATATGAATTTTTATAGGATTTCAAACCAAGTGATTCAGAATGTTGGAAAACCTCTTCGTTTTTCGTAAAACATAGATTGAAGCTGTTCGATTCTATAGTTCTGGTTTCAACTCTTCTTCTTCTCTTGTACTTCCTTCTTCTGATTGCAGGTCGGGACCGTCCGGTAACAGGAGTTCTACTGAAGGATAGACGCATCTCATACCTGTTCGTGATTGTCATGACGGTGTTGGTGATGAGCGTCTTCAGTGTGATCCTCGGGCTTGTGGTGGCCGTGAAACTTGTACAAATGGATCAGCAAATCGATGAGGCTCAATCTCAGTTACCTCGTAGTATTCAACAAACCCTGAACGTACGTTCCCTTTATTTTTCTATCAAACGATTACCTTTGGGTAAACTTTAATCAATTACTTTGGATTGTCGATTCTTGAGTAGGAAAATTTGTTGACTGTGGCCAGTATATTCACTGACTGCAAATGTTTTTATCTGTAGGCATTTCAACCAATTTTCAAAATATTCAATCTACAGCTGCGGAAAAAAGCATGGAACAGGCCAAAAATTTTCAATAATTTTCTATAGGAATCTAAGAATTTTTGGCACTGTTCAACTATTACTACCCCAATTTTCCGAAAACGGGGCCGGATCTTGATCGACTTTTTCTACGGGGGCAGATTTGGCTGAAAGTTGGGTTCTAGGGGTAATTCGACCTCCTGAACACGAATATCACATCCGCTCCTCTCGAAACTGCCTGGCGCCCGCGCCACAGGCGCCGGCGCCAAAGTACCCTAGATCACCAAATCCGCTGAAAACTTGTGCCCAGGGGTAGTTCGACCTCCTGAACACGAATATCACATCCGCTCAGCCTGAAACCGCTCCAGTGGCGCGGGCCGCCAGGCACTTTCAGGCCAAGTGGATGTGATATATGTTCACGAGGTCGAATTACCCCTAGAACCCAACTTTCAGCCAAATCTGCCCCCGTAGAAAAAAGTCGATCAAGATCCGGCCTGTTTTCGCAAAACTGGGGTAGTAATAGTTGAATAGTGCCGAAGTTTTTTCTATAGGAATTTTCTGTGAATTATTTTTTGATTTTCCTGACTTTGTGCCGAAAAATTGTGGATTATAAAAGGAAAGAAATGTCCCTCAAATCGGTAAAAACGACCACAAGAAATACAAAAGTCTGTGGGGTCTAGGTTCCGGCATCCGAAGTCAGCATCCAGATGACAAAATGACCAAGTGAAAGCCTTCAATTCAACCCCATCAGGCATAATTGAGAAATGAAGCCTTCAATTCATCCATCCATCAGGCATCTTTGAGATGACCTGAAGCATGAGTCAAAGGAAAGAAGACCACCAACACGAGTGAGCAGTTCCATGCATTTCAAGGAATTTGGAGTTGAATATCCGTGGATACCCCTGAAGCTCCTGTGGAGTCGATTCCACGGATGATGAAGGCTCTAATCAAGTCCAGTAGTAAGCAAACCAAATTCAAAACGCTGAATAGTTTTTTCTTGTTATATTCTCTCTATCTGCTTACCTTTCCACTGTTTTGCCATTTGACAAGAGTCTCAGAATTGTGTAAAACTTGTTCCAAGTTTTTTTTTCTGCAGCTGTAGTTCTGGAAAGCACAGGTGGTGACTAGATCAACAACAAGTTTTCCTCCTGACAAATCTCACTGTTTCCTGCCTTCGCACACGGCGACCAGGAGTAGAGAGCATGGGGAAGTAGGAGGTAGCAAACAGCTGGATTAGGCGTCGTGAAATTGCGGCGTGTGCAACCGCACTGCACAACTGCTAAAGCACAGAATTATGCAATTTAATGTGGTGTAGTTGCACGGTGCGGTTGCACACGCCGCATTTTCACGACGCCTAATTAAGCTGTTTGCTACCCTCCTACTCCCCGTACACTCTACCGCCGGTTGCTGGTCAACGCTGCAGAGGCTGGTGGACGCTGGCAGACGCTGGTAGACGCTAGACCGATATTTACACTGTCCTAGTCGCTGACGCTGCCAGATGCTCGAAACTGGTGGACTCCAAAGTCAAAAAGTACGCTGCCGCAAAGTATGAACGCAGCCTAACGACGGGCGTAAAGCGTGGACGTGAAAAAAGTACATTTAAAATCCTTCTGGCATCTATATCTAATTTCCATAAGCATGTCGTGGCTGCGTACTGCATTTCAACAGTGTAGAATCCTTTTTTCGCGAGATATTTCCATTTGAGACAACTGCCATCCTGTCTGTTGTCGGACAAAGCCATGACTACACTTTTTCCCGAATCGAAAATTCTCGTTAGAAGCGCAGGCGCTGCCAGGTCATAATGAAGTATTTGGAGATTTCAAGACGAATTCCGCGATTTCTTGTCCATTTTTCAATGTGAAAAGCAAGTTCCCAACCGGGTATGGTGTTCCATCCCACCACCATAAAGATGCTTGCGACATGAGTTTGGTCACACCTTCTCCAATCTGGTGCTACCCATAATATGTAAATATCCATCTTCATGGCTCAGGTGACCGCATGTTCCATCGCCCATAGTTGCCTGGTCAGCCGTGGTCTAGAGTTCATTCTGGAGGTGGACGACCCTCTGGGTATTCGCTACATGCTCGTGCAATGCTGAAAACCAGCCAGGTCTCGACCGGAGTATTTTCTACAGTTTTTCTGGCTTCCTCTTAACCCTTTAATGAATTATCACCTGAAGATTTATTTCTGAACTCCCATCCACGTCTCGCAATCACGGAATGTGTCTTCACACTGCAGTATTTTGAAGGAATTCTTCTGTAATCGTTTTACCAACATAATTTTTTCAGAATCTCCAATTTCCTCCTGGTTTGGAGCATTTCCTGAAGCCGCCAGCACCAACTTGGCCGACCATTCCTGGCGTCAAACCCATACAACCAGATGTTCATCGTGACGTCAAACCATCGAGCACTGATGAAGGACAACGAGAGGGTTTTGAAAAAACAATACCTTTTTCAAAATCGAGAGAATGTCCAAAGCAGTGCTCCAGAAAAGAGTAAGTTACTCACGATAATTTTGGAAGATGTTTAGAGGTTTTTCCTCACTCCTTGAAAAAGAGTGGACACGGGTAGGTGTGTGGATCATGA
This sequence comes from Cooperia oncophora, assembly GCA_036418165.1. Lineage (NCBI taxonomy): Eukaryota > Metazoa > Nematoda > Chromadorea > Rhabditida > Trichostrongylidae > Cooperia > Cooperia oncophora. The sequence continues at coordinate 12,176 of MU942061.1, forward strand.
ATGCTGGATGTAAATCGAAATAAAATATCTCAAAAATAATTCGCTAGAATTCCCAAAATAATGGAATGATCTATTTCTTATGAAACTGCATCTGTTGTATTTTGCTTGCATTGTGCTATTAGACAGAAATTTGTTTCAAAAGCTCAGTGTTGTGAATGAGTTGTACGTCAGAGGTCAACCGATTCAATGCTCAGGTAGCGTTCATACTTCGTGGCGGCGTGCGCTACCGAGTGCGCCACTACGCCATTAGTTGGACCGGTCCCATTAGTAAATAGGGAAATCCCCATCATATAGCCTTTCTCTTACTAGTGGCTAAAAACTTCAAACATACGACTTTCTTTATTGGAGGTTCTGAAGTTCTGAAGTAGAGAATGTCAGGACAAGACGTGTCACGAAGAACATCGAAAGTTCCCATCCCTCATTTTTGCTCATATTGGGTGGACGATACACGAGAATGAAGCGAATTCGTGAGGCATTGTGGGGACAAAGAAGGTCGACGCAGAGGACATCTGCTTTGTTGGGCGATGCACGGTCAACCGAATGAACATGGAGATTGCCTCTCACCAGACAGCAAACTCCACCACCACGGCGCTCCTTTCGGTCCAAACGATAAAGAAAATACGGGAAGTTTGTAACTATCTCGGAATCCAGAACATTTGTCGTAAGCCATGTCTCCGTGATAAATAGGAGATCGGGTTCATGTTGACAGATGAAGGCGTGCAGATGCTCTAATTTGTTGGATAAACTGCGAGCATTCAATAGGTAGCAGGTGAGGGTGGATTTACCGTGCGTCATAGACGGTTTCCCGAACTCCGAGGAGGAAGTTCCGACGTTCTTCTCTGAGTTGACGCTTGGTAAAACTAGGACCACCACAGAAACGCGTTTTACCCCTTATTGCGTTCACGCGCTTCCTGACAGGTCGTAGTCTCGGCTTCCCGTTCTGTGGGCCTCAGTCATGCTTCTGCGAATGTAGACATTCGTGAGAGGCGAGTTCCGAAGGAAGCGCGCATTCGCAAGTGCACGGCGCCAGTGGGATCGAGAAGGAAGCACCACCTTTACGAAAGAGCGAGGTCCCGGATCTGGGTTAGTTGTGCGGCCATCCGATAGGTTTTCCACCATGGCCGGCACTCCATATTAAGTAGCGTCGATGCAACTTTGAGACACCGTTGCATCTCAGGGTGGCCACTGACGGTGGCTGAAGGAGGGAGTTCGCCTTGTGCTGCATCAAAGACCTGCAATATAACTATTTACCAGCGCCTACGCCTCGCGTTTATCACCCTCTAGGAAGTCTGAAAATTCCTTAGGGATCTTCTCCGAAAGAGCTATAAGCATGTTTTCAATTGCAGGGTCTTGGTTGAGCTCAAGATGATAACTGCTTTAAATAACTCCATAGCCGACATGCTAGCAAAATTTGATGAGTCAGAAAGAGTGGTTTGCGTGCTTCTAACGCTACTGGAACCAGGAGCGAGCTGTGAAGAGCCATCAGAAGTTCTTCGAGCGGCGACCTTAGAAACAAAGTAGTAAAATTCAAACTTCTATTTGAGACGGAAACGTAGTATGAAATTGTTAAAATAAAGAACACCAGAACCAAAAAAAAATGTACGAAAGTTGAGCTCACGGACAGACGACCGCACCGGATGCACGCAGACCTGAGGACTCTGAGAACGATGTGGAATTCTCCAATCTTTCATATTTCATTCAGAACTTCGGCGCCTAAAAGTTGTTTAAGTTCTGTCGCTAGACAGCTCCGCACTCAATATCTTTTGTTTAAAGGCACTTTCCGCGATAAAATAAGGCTATGACCTTTCAAATGTGTCAGACGATCCGGAAGGAGATTGCGGAGGCTGCGCTACCTTTAAAAAGTGAAAATCCGCAAGAATTCCGCTTCAAGCTAACCAATTAGGCCCAAGACGCCCTTAGCCCATGCCGACCCCCACCGGCTGCTAGCTGCTAGCTAGTAGCCACTATGCTATCTCTCTCTCCATTCCGAATGGTGAGAGTGAGGTGATACGATAAAAGAGCTGATATCTTTATGATAACGACGAGTGGAAATTCGTACAAACATGCGTTTTCTTCATTGCATGCATGTACAAGTTGGGGTCGACATGGAATACTATTTAGGGCATTTTCGACTGTTTTTCTCTGCCGCTTTTCTCCGCTAATCAGATTACCTAGCCCTCTTCGTTCGCAATGGTGGATTTCGTTACCCACAATGCTGTGGTCGCGGGCTCTTTGCCTTTCCATTCTTGATTTGTGGTTCAAGTCAAACTTAGTTAACGTGTTAACAATATACCGGTGCAATTGAATTTGTAGGAATGAACTTCCAAGTTATGTTAGCGTTTACTTTTGGTTTTTCAGCTTTTCCACAACACCTCTTGTCGTTTTGTCAATGGATGGATTTGCTCGGGAATATCTGGATCGTTATAAACTCGAATCATTGAGCTACGTCGCCAAATGTGGTGCGACAGCAGAGGTGAGGAACTGAAACCAGGGTACAGCGTCGTTGTGACACATAGGGGGAGGGTCGTACCTTTCCGCTGGGGAATGGGGTAGTATTTGTTCGTATTTGTCGTACTTGAGGGAGCGGCGGTCGTATGTGGGTCCGAGAG
>MU942063.1:0-26968 GCA_036418165.1 Cooperia oncophora
CTTTTGCCCACAACTCAGCATTCTTGTGATAACATTCGGAAAGCGTACTGCGGCGTTAAACAGCAGTTATCATAACAAAATAACTGTGTAATACTTTTGCAGCGTTACCAGCTAAGGCAATATATAGCATGTACAAAACGAGAAAAATCAGGAAAAGTCAACAGGCGCAAAAAATTTCATCGCGCCCCGAAATTTTTTTTATCACAACCAGACATGACCCTTTTGGACCAAGTGCGGCCCCCAGACGGGTTTCTTCCAACAATGGTGCACCCTGACATTTATATACAATCTCGATATACATTACAAACGTAAATATATACATACACTTACATACACTCATACATACACCTACATAGCTGCTTACAATATAGTTTTCTGCATTTGTATGATAAGAATGAGAAGAAAAGTTGTAATTCTTATTAATTGTCTTTTTTATTGATTTCCTTCGCAATCTGCACTTTACCACGGCAATTCACTACTGAAATTATTGACAGATCAACGAAGCAGAAGCGCTGCTCGAAAGAGGACGGAGCATTTTTCAAGCTGTTATGCTGAACATAATTATGATGCGATGGACACGGTTTGTTCTTGCAATTGTTGGGCTACTACAATTACAGGAATTTTTGTAAAGGCGATGATTGCAGGGCTATCGAACTGGCGATCAAACACAATTCATATCTGGACATAGTAATGGGTTATAGGCAACGATATCTAGAGAAACTAGGCAGAAAGGAAACTGACAAGACCTTCCTTCGCTATATGGGACAGGTATTGCAGTTCTTAAGCCTATTCACTGAGGAATTACGAATTATCAATTTCATGAACTCGATGCATACAAGCATGCACCCTGAGGACAAACTATACACTCACCTCCGTGGATCCTAGTCCTCGCCATGTGTGAGGTGAATGGGTACACAGCTGTGGTAGCGTGTCAGTTTTTCCGGTCAACAAGGCAGCGGAATGGAGCTGGAGGGTATAATACTTTGGTGCAGTCTCCATACTCCGCCCGCGTCAGCCACACGCCTAATTATAGCCCAACGCACAACGTTGTCTTTGCTTTCTTACTTCTGTTTGTTCTCTCGCGCAGAATGCGTGTTTCGCTACGAGAACAGTGAGCATAGGGCGGGTAGAGTATGGAAACTTCATACGGATATCACTTCTCCCCAGCCTTGTTCCCGGACACTTGACTGAAGAAAGTGTGTTCACCTCGCACACGGGAAGGACCGTTTCTGGAGATGAGGGTGAGCTTGAGTGTACAGCTTGTCTTTCAAGGAAGCGGCAAAGGGACGATAAATGGTCTCAAGAGAATGCAAGCCGCATTCACTTTGTCTCAATCACTCGGAGCGATGTCCACGAGCATGGAATAAGCCCACCTGCTGTGTTTTCACCACTGCTTGTTCTCTTTCTACATTGCTGCGCGTAGATGAAGGAAAGCCCAGAGTGGCGCTCATCCCCCCCCCCCCCTCCCGGACACTGCCCCGACCGATTGCGACGATATCAACGGTTTACATTGTTCTGTTGTCAAAAAATTGCAAATGTATGTTCTGCAACTCTTCGTTTCTCGCATTCGTGCGAATGTAAATGAAAAGAATCATTTATTCAATCGAGACATTATAATGTCATCAGCGTGTGTGCCACTTGTGGCCAATTTGCAAGTGTCCGCTTGACACAATATGAGCCACTGGTGGCACATAACACTTTGCACCATTATTTTAGTTCTGGCCGTTAGTTCCTATTTATTATTTTTTCGTTTCCTAATCATTTGTCGAGGCTTAATGTCCAACAGGGATAAATAACGGAAAATTGTATGTTAACTTCTTGCAGAAAATTTGATTCTTGAATGGGAGCTTGTTCAACTACTATACAGCTATTCATAACCATGAAAAAAGCTCTTCTCGAGTGCCAAAATTCGACTGTATAGCCGATGCTCAGTTGGGTTCTGGTCTGACCTCTCAATGCCATGCAGAGCAGATTAATTTTTCCATTCGTACCACTCAGTTCTGGCTCAAAAAGCACTTGTTTTGAGGAAAACAGCTCAATCTCACATTCTGAACCAGGAATTTCTGTAGGAAAGCGTTCCGCTATGATTTACCGGTCAGAATTTCGCCTTTGTGTATGAACCGCCTCCTGCGCAATGTCTGTATCACCGTTTCCAGTGCGACTATAGTTCAGTCAGGTCGAAAGCGAAGGATTGAAGCGAGGGATCATTTAGTAATCTAGTAATCTGAGCACATTCGAAAGATGACCTTTCGGTTCGCTCAGCACGAAATTTCCAGCAATTCCCCATTAAATAATATTAGGGTTGTCTCCGGAAAGTTCTTAGCGTTTTGTGCACCTAATCTTTGTACATTCACTGCTGATTAAAAACTCATTCTGCCTTGCTTCTCAGTAGCACATCCTGTAGAGAATTTCTTGCGCTATCTGATGGTATAATTGCCGTTTCACCATTGCTTGATAAACCCTCTTTTTCAAGATTTTTTTCAAGCATGTGAAAAGAGCACTTCGGACGATTTTTTTCTTCGGCTATAAATTGGGGCAATCCGCAATCGAAACAGCTCAACAAATTAACCAGGTGTGGGGGCCCAATAGTGCTAAAGAAAGCACTGTGCGGCAATGGCTCAATAAATTTCGCTCTGGAGATTTCAGCCTTGAAGGTGAGCCTCATAGCGGTCGACCTAAAGCAATATCTGACGAGGATTTTAGGGGGATTTTGAAGGTTGACCCATCCCAAACAGTTCGAGAGATAGCAGAAGAGCTAGGCCTTGGCAAATCCATTTGTTGCAGATTGTTTGAAACGCATTTGAAGTGAAAAAACTCTATCACGATTACGAAAATGCTGTGCTCTGTTTCGAGAAAAATTATGACTGATTCGAAAACAATTTTATCGCAAACCGCCTATGCACAAGGATATAAAGAGGTAGTATACAGGACCTGGCTGCACTAACATGCAAAAACGAAGGGCGCTTCCAAAGGTAAGAAAGACTTGGTCATCGACGATCCGATTTATGCTTCATCGCATTTTTGTATTTAATTTCAACGATTGGTTGTCAGACGTTCAAGTAGAAATTGACTTTGATCATATTCGAGAAACAGTCGCTGAATTGGAAGCTTCAGAAGATGCCACAGATTGAACGCCAGCTGTGGTACTACAAGACTTCGCTGAACTATTTGTATGAATTTTGCTCAGAAGAAGGAAAAATAAAGTTTGAATATATGCACTGTGATAGATCCTCTATCTTTCCTAGTATCCAGTTAAATAATTTGCTATGCCTGTCTGTTTGTCTGTCCGGAAACTGATACACGTCGTCCTCACTGCATATGCGATGCCAAGTTCATTCCAAAGATCTTCTAATGGGGTAAGTGGACCCTGATCCTCGCCATACAAAATAAGAGTGCCTGTCTCTGAAGAAAGAAACTGCAGCAGTCGATAAGATCTTGACATAGGGATGACAGAATGGGAAGAAGGCCACACATATTCCAGTCAACGCCGGGACACAGCATCTTATATGCGTTGATTCCAGCAAATGATATTAGAGAGTGGGGGGAGAGGGTAGGTGGGGACGCCAACGATATGTGACAGAAAGTGATAACAGCTGATAAGGGCCGATAGGAAACACTGCCATTTTGGTTCAGTCGAAGTGCTGGAGCTCCAACACTACATGCATTATACGCACGTTATGATGTCGAGCGTGGAGGGGGGGGAGGGCATGTAGCTGCTCTGAACAGGAAACTCGGGGAAAATCAAGATCGAAAATCTGAGTAATGTGACACACTTCAAAAGGCATTTTTACTTTTAGGCTTTTATTACTGATAGGGACGCTTAATAAATTGAGTAGTATGAAAAAATGTTCAACTCAGCCGCCCTAATATTAGCATCTGCAATCATTTATGGGGCTGCAGCGAGTGGATTGCGTGCTAAACGAAGAACGAAAACGCTCGTCGGTAAGCGTTTCGATGCCGCTGATGCGCAAACTCGAATTCGTTCATCTACTCGATCGATTCATTTATTGCGGCTGTTATTTTTCGTGACTGTGGCTTCTCCACCTATATCCATACGCTTCTATTGTGGTTATAGACGTTATGGCAAAACCATTCCCCTCCTGCAAATATAAGCGTGGACTCAGGAGTGCAGAATCCGTTGGGTTACTCTATTTATTACGACTCGATCAACACAGCGCAATATGAGCTGCTCAGTGAGACGAACAAGTTCCGTTTCCATTATGAAGTTCGCCTGGCGAAGCCGGGCTGAAGAGAATGAGGAGAGCTCGGCGTCAGACGGGCAATCCGAGTGGTCTTTGCTGTAACCGAAGGCTACAGGCAATGCTAGAGTAGGATTTAAGAACTACCGAACTAGTCCGTTGGTACGCGCCCGACGGACGCGACAGATTCTTCTAACGGCCCGTTCTCGCGGTCTGTCGTGGGCTCTTGTCTTCGCGTGTTACTTCGTCTGTTTCTATGTCCGATTTTCTGGCTTTCTCTTCCATCAATGTTGAACGAGGTATATCCCCATCAATTTGCATTTCCACAGCATGTGGGAACGCTATGTTGTGCTGGGCTATACTTGTTGGTAATAAAAATTTTCTTGGCGAACCCGCGAGGCGGTTTTCTCGACGATAAATAAACCCATTGAAACAATAGGAGAACAACTATAGTGACTGAAGTACTCCTAATGGACGTTCAAAATCGCTCTGATTGCTCAAGATTTTTCCGTTACCCTGATATGGTGATTTATGTAATTGTTAGGCGCAGCTGTGTGCCGTCGACAGAAGGAAAAACCCTCTCATAGCTTCTTCGGAAATCATTCAGCTGATTCGACGACTATCGATACATTATGTACCACTCCCTGCCTGAGGCCAGAGTAGGGGCGTAGGCATTTTGAGATGAATTGGGTTACTCGCTGCGAATATTTCAGTCTGGGACATACCGGCCATTTTTCTTGTTCTGTGTAGTTGAACAGAGACACGACAACAATTGTGTCAAGATGAAAATATCTCACCAGAAGCATAGACACCTTCAGGTTAAGTTGAAGCATGCGGCCACGCCTACCCGATCTCAGGATTTCGAGGTCATAATTAGTGTCAGAATTTGCCGTCTGAAACGCACGTATGCTCTCACTTTGCGAATGGCTAGCGTGCATCTAACTCTTTTCCAAGACACGTTTGATGTCGGAGCTATTAGGGGGGAGTAAACCCAAACAAAAAAGCTGAACAGGATTCACATTTGAATACTATGATTATTGCAGAGTTCGTGGACATGAAAGCTGACCCAAGTCCCCCGCCACAGCCACACTACCTACAGTATTCGTTTTCGTGCCGAGACGAGCTCTATGTTTCCTCCTTGTGGGTGGTGACGCGTGGTTGGACTAGTATTTCATCATTATGCCGGAAGGTAGTAACTGCACTGTTGATCAAGATGTTAGTAGGTTTCAACGAAGATTTGGTAAAGTGTAAACAGGCTAACTAGCATTGCCATGCTGAGTACACAATCAAGCTGCGCACAATCTCTCCGCTCTTCAGAATTGCCTCAGTTCAGTTCAGTCTCCACGTTTCGAGTTTCATTTCTTTCTGCCCCGTACAATTTTTAAGAATTTGTCGCTCGCAGAAATTCTCGACTGCATTAAGTGTTCAGTGCCTCATTACCTTAAAGAATGTTTTGTTTCTGTTAACATAACTCTCGCTCGGAAGAGCGCACCGCCAGACGAGGGCTCGCTGCCTCTCTGCAGAGGGCTCGCTGCCTTTCTGCAGAATCTCCTGTTTCCCTGTTAATGTTTTCAGCCAGAGTAATATTCAACCTAGCAACACTTGAGATGGTGTGCCCACGGATTCGGTTATAGACACAGTGTGGCAAAAAGGAAGGTGTATGCGCAGCGACGTCGGGCCCTATCACAGAAGGAAGCGGGCAGACGAGCTAGCTAGCGGTATACTATAAGTAAAGTAGTCCACTAGTACTTGGTGAACAAAAAGGAATTTTCAGACGGGTGGAGTGGGGTCGAACACGCAGGGCCGATGCGGTGTTGAGTTATGGTTAGGCTGTTGGCTGGCAGATGCAATATCACGTCACCAAGTTGAGCAGACGCGCCTGCTCCCGTTGCGACTGGGGAGTAGCGCTCCCCACCCGGAATTTTGCAAATAGATGTTCAAAAGCCTCCATAAAGATGCCAATACAGGATTTTAGGTCGAAGTGGCTGTTCGACAGAAATGTATGTCGACTTATGCGGCTTTAGACCCATTACGAATGTCCGTTGTTCCGTATTTGCTCTACGGATTCCTTGTATGTAATAAAGCTATAGCGATGTCCCTTTGGGTTTTGAAACCTCCGCTAGGTCAGTGTTTAGTAGCCGATCGTCTGTCTTCTTGTGGCACGTTGTTACAAGTTTTGTGTTCGAATCCCCTGCAGGCTCTGTTTTGCACTTGATTTTACGGCTGGGTAAGCTCTTCATTCCTTTCAGAAGCACTTTTCGTGAAGAGAGGCATACATTTCCGGCGACAGCAAATGGCTTTTGGAAGAAACATAAATATTTAAGGAAAATGTACACGTTTGAGTGCCTTTTTCTTCATCACTATTCCATGAGTTCTGAAATCTTCGAAAGCTTGCAACTCGATCCTTATGGCCTGTAACAGCGAAGATTGACTTTCAGTTTTCGCGATAATGTCCATGTCACGACGCAGAGTCAATGAGCATGAGCGCGCTGTTCTGTGGACTTCCATCGAATTCGGGATGAAAAACCCAAATAGGCGCAAAAGACGCCAGCTCTGGAACTAAGTTACGTATTCTTCATCAAGACCGGGTATGTAGCAAGAGAATCGCAATTCGTCGCGCCACTGGGCGCACGCTAAGGCAGCGTTCAGACTTCGCGATGGCAGCGCTTCGGTCACGCGTTCGACGCGATCGATGCGCATGCTTTCAACTGCGTCGATCGCGCGACCGAAGCGCTGCCGTCGCGAAGTCTGAACGCTGCCTAATGACGACGATTTTAGGGGGTATTGGACAAAAATAGATGTCCGACCAAAAATAGACATGAATGTCTACTATGTCCTTGTCTTCATGAAATCCGGTACTCCAATCGAAAAGGTAGTGCAAATTAAAGACGGGCAAGAGTATCGTAATCGGAAGACGGGCAAGAGTATCGTAATTGCCGCGCGCGACGAAGCGGCACTTACGATACTCTTGCCCGTCTTCCGTTAAGACTAGTGATTACCAGCTCCAGTGAAACTACGACCAAAAATGGTATAGTGGTATAGTAGTACATCGACCCTACAGGTGCCAACGATTCCTTTCACTCACGGCTACTCACTCTTTAAAATGATTTAGTCAAAATCTCAGGTCTGCTCCAAATTTGTTCCAAGAGGTAATTTGACCCCCCCCCTCCTCCTCTGGGAACGAGTATCATACCCGTATAGCTCGATAATGCATGCCTCGCTCGCTCCGGGGTCTGCAGCATGAAAAACCCTCCCTAGGTTACAACAGTGCATGAGTGCGAGATTTTCACAGGGTGCGTGGGAATGCTATGTTATGTTAGGCTGTGGCAGTTGATAACAGAATATTGGCGAACCTCTGGGGTGGTTTCCTGAGCGATAAATAAGTCCATCGAAGCAATACAAAAGAAACCAGCAATTAAAAATATTCCGTAGTGAAGCGTTTAAAACGGCACTGATTGTCTTCATGGCTTTATTAAGTGTATTTAAGCATAGAAGTACATAGCTACATGAGAAAAAGATTAGATTTAAATGTCCTGGTTTCAGACAGACCGAGCATGAAATCTGTTGCTTAACGATTACTGCTTTTCATGATGAGCGGAACGAAAACAAAATCTCTACAAACAATTTGGAGGGTCTTTTAGCAACCGCAATCAATACGAGGTAAATATTTGGGGAAGATCCTAGAAGGGAAGTAAGATTAGGGCCACAATATTCGAAATATCACGGGAAATGTTTTAAGCATTCATTAAACATGTCAAGAATAAAACGGTAAACTGGAACCGGGAGTTGTTTTTAGTAACTCAGCTGTACTCAACGGAATCTACGGCGCTTCTTGTGTCATTATGGTGTGATGCGTGCGAAAAGATGCGCTATATTTCAAGCGCGAAAGAACTGCTAGCAATAAGCGCTAGGCTTAAAAGATCGATAAACGAAAAGAACGTCCCGCAATTACTTTCTCTGCACACTCGCACGCGAATGAAACCGGATTGTGGGGAACACTGCACGCCTTCGTGGGAGATGCGACCTCGATCGTGTAGTGGGGTGGCACGGTGCGTCGCAGTTGGTGGTCCATCGCCTTCTCGGCCTTTTGGCTAAGATCAAAGTTTAGTTTCTGTTCTTATCGAATTAACCTTCGATAGAGTTTCGAATGAAACTCGTTAAGGTTATTTGATTTTTGAGACCGGACGAGGTCGTGGGCTTGCTCGCGCCCTCGTCACGGGTCGGCCCAGCGTTGCACTGCTGCTTGGGATCGGCCCACCCCCACGGGGGAAATCGAACTGAGTACTGAGTAGTAAGCGGAATGTTGCACATCGCGTTGAGAAAAACTGGCAGAATGAGACTACAGACCTCCTAGATAAAACGCCTTTTACATCCCATTTCTACCATACCCAACTCCCACACAAACTTGGTGCCGAAATGGGAGACGAGGACCAAGCTTTGCCGGTCTACTACACTCGGAAGGACGTGATGAATATATGCGCTTGTGATGGAAGGAAATCCCAACCTTACCTTTCGTCGAGAAATGCCGCCCTGCAGCGGTCAGGTATGGCTCCCGTCGTGTTCTACGCGACGGATGGTGAATCGCGAAGCGGGGAGGGAGGAATCAGAAGCCGTATGCTGAAAAGTCCTGACCCAGCTGTTTTTGCTTCTGGGGACTGAACTCTGAACGGGAAGAAACAAAACAGAAGAAATCGAGCTGCGGTCAGGACTTTTCAGCATACGGCTTCTGATTCCTCCTTCCCCGCTTAGCGATTCACCATCCGTCGCGTAGAACACGACGGGAGCCATACCTGACCGCTGCAGGGCGGCATTTCTCGAGAAAAGGTAAGGTTGTGGATTTTCCCATTTCACAAGCGCTCTACATCACGTCCTCCGAGTGGTAGTACCGCAAGCTTGGTCCTCGGCTCCCATTTCGGCACCAAGTTTGGGTTGTTGGGAAGTGGGCATTGGGGGTATGGTAGAAATGGGATGTAAAAGGCGTTTTATCTAGGAGGTCTGTAGTCTCATTCTGCCAGTTTTTCTCAACGCGATGTGCAACATTCCCCTTACTACTCAGTACTCAGTTCGATTTCCCCCGTGGGGGTGGGCCGATCCCAACAGCAGTGCAACGCTGGGCCGACCCGTGACGAGGGGCGAGCAAGCCCACGACCTCGTCCGGTCTCAAAAATCAAATAACCTTAACGAGATTCATTCGAATCTCTATCGAAGGTTAATTCGATAAGAACAGAAACTAAACTTTGATCTTAGCCAAAAGGCCGAGAAGCGATACCACCACCTGCGACCACCTGCACCCCACGGCACGATCGAGGTGCGAGGTGCGACTGGCCCACGAGGCTGCAGCGTCCCACAATCCATCGCGTGCGAGTGTGCAGAGAAAGTAATTGCGGGACGTTCTTTTCGTTTATCGATCTTTTAAGCCTAGCGCTTATTGGCTAAGATTTTTTGGATGAATATAGCGCTTCATTTTTTCGCACTCATCACACCATAATAACACAAGAAGCGCCGTAGATTCCGTTGAGCACAGCTGAGTTACTAAAAACAACTCCCGGTTCATGTTTACGCGTTTGAGTCTTGGTGGACGATGTTTAATAAATGCTTTGAAACATTTTCCCTGATATTTCGAATATTGTAGCCCTAATTTTACTTCCCTTCTAGGATCTTCCCAAATATTTACTTCGTATTGATTACGGTTGCTAAAAATACCCACCAAATTGTTTGTAGGGATTTTGTTTTCAAATTCCGCTCATCATGAAAAGCAGTAATCGTTAAGCAACAGATTTCATGCTCGGTCTGTCTGAAACCAGGACATTTAAATCTAATCTTTTTCTCATGTTGTCATGTACCTCTATGCTAAACGATGGTACTGGTTGATATTTCGAAAAGATAGAATTTTCACTTGCGTTTCATACCCTTCGAAACCGTTCCACCTCCATAGCGGTAGGGTGGCAGTTCCAGTGGTTCGAAAGCCTTTTTCACGAAGGATTCGGTTTACACCTTCTTCCCATAAGTTAAGCAGAGGTCTTCATCCTCCTGACACCCATTGTCGTGCTTTTAAATGTTGTGTGTGCCTTGCACCAATAACCAACTTTCTGGAGAAGAGTTATGTCTTTAATTTCTTGACATTGTATTGTCCAGATAGGGTCCGTAGTCCTTTTTTCCATTACAGGAGCAAGCTCTATCCCACATCTGAGTGTTTCAGGTAACTTCTGGGCGTTTTAACTTCTTCTAGTCATGAATTCATTCGTTAGGGGAATCACTCGGGTGATATCCAACCCGTTGAATTTACAGGTGAGCAAAAGTTGGGCGATTCCTTCGAATTGTTTTGAGGAACTCAAAATTTGGTATTATCGCAGTTCGTGGTAGCAATAGGCTGAACTAAGGGAGCTCGCCCCTGACTTGTCATGACATATACAATGTCATGACAAGTCAGGGGCGCACCTGCGATTTATTGTTAGATGACATGTCCTTCCATTTACGGGATTTTTATTGTCAAGCGATAACATCCTCACGGCCATTGTTGCCACGAACATCGATGGCTTTCAAATTTTCCATAAGAAGGTTTCAGGTCGCTTGTTCGTCCACTGGTGCCAAATTTAATGGAGTTATTCCCACAGAGACTATAGAGAAGCGATATACGCTGAGCAGTGGTCCTGGTGGTCAAAATGTTCAGAAGAATGCCACCAAAGTAAGCAGTGGAAATGATTCCCAATATTCTAATCATTTTTGCTATACACTTATTGTTAGAACTTCATCTTGTGAGTATCATTTGATCGCAAGTTCATGTTCTTGGTCCCAAGAAGGGCTTTGACGGTGGAGTTGAAGGGTGAATGTGTTGGTTGGGAAATCCACGTTGCGGCAAGGTGGTCATATAATTGGCGTCACATGTGCGTTATTCGCATTAGGGCCGTGTGCTTAACTTCCCCTCGCGGGAGTATTCCCGGGGAACTTCCGTCATACTATTTCGACGATGTTCTGTGCCAATATAGTGTGGCGCAGAGCATGGTCGATGTTTTCCCTTTCTGCCCCAGCGCATGTCGTAGAGGAGACTCCGCAAAAGGGGGTGGGGGAAAGATGCAGAAAGGCAGAAGCAGTGAGACGAGGGGCATCGATAGAGACAACGACAGAGAGCGGAGGTTTACTGGAAATATGTCCCCCTTGGGAAGGGCATACGATCCCAGGATCTGATTGGATTTTGTGGAAATGTTGCAGTACGTTGAGTGAACTATCACTAATTTGTGCGCTTCACAGCAACGGGAGCTGCGAACCGAAACGTGCTGACCAGCATACGTCTGCGTTACTTAACCAAGCTGTCCATTTTGTCACCACGCGCACAATATAATTTCATCGTTGTTACTTCCGCTGTGAGTATGCTAAGATAAAACCAAATTTTTTTCCAAAAGTGAGCTTTTTGGACGTTAGCGCCTTATAGTTAGAGGAAACTTCGGCACTGCTCAAGTAGGGCCGGGCTTTTTGCTGCAGCATTTCGAAACACGAGTCCTTGCGCAAAGGAAGGGGCCTGCTCACTTCGAGCTAGACACGGGCGAAAATCCTGGTCCGTTGTTAAGGTTTGAATGTCATCAGTATTTTGCAGTGAAATATTAGGTTGTCCGGAAAGGAATGCGCGTTGAATTTTTTGAACTTGTCCATTTTTTCTCTCCTACTATAGAAGATTTTTGGAGACAGTTTTGTCTATTAGAAAGAGATTTTTATTGTGCTTCTTTTGATATATTTTTGTCCATGTCTACTTTGCTTTTTTTGGGGAAAAAAGTTGGGAAGAGCGGGTGCCGCACCAGCTGAGCGACGCAAACAAGGCAACACGAGTGGCAATGGCCGGAATTCTTCTTCGTCGCTCCAAGAACAGCGGTTTTTTCGACTCTATTATTACATCAAATGAGAAAAGGGTCTGCTTCGATAACGCAACGAGAAAAGGACAGTGGTTAGACTCCAGTGACCCTCCAAAACGGACTCCGAAACCTGATATACGCGGCAAAGGTGATGTCCGTGTTTGGTGGAATAGCAAAGGTTTGATGTACTTTGAAGTTCCGGAATCGGGTCAGACGGTTACGGCGGACATCTGCAAACACCAGTTGAACCGCATGGATCCAGCACTGCGTCTTCAAAGTGTCGAAACGACGTCGACAAAATTTATCCACGACAACGCTCATCCACATGTGGCGAAAATCACTCTAGAAAAAAATTGAGGAATTGGGCTGGAAAGAAAAAATTTCTGCCTCAATCCGCCGGCCGCGCAACACAGATCAGACCTGGCACCATCGATTACCATCTGTTCCGGTCGATGCAGAACTCCCTGGCCGAGAGAAAATTCACAAACCGCGAAAAAGGTCCAACTCTGGGTGTCCAACTTCTTTGAGTCGCAGCCGGTCGAGTTCTTCAGAAGAGGAATCCATTTTTTGCATAAATGTTGACAACAAGTCATTGATACTAATGGAGATTGTCTTTTGAATTTATCTTGTTTAATTTCGTTTTTATAATAAAAAATTTTTTAAACAGCACAGTTCGCGAACCTGCAAATTGCGCAGAACGGCACTCAAACAGGCTTAAAAAGTGCTAAGTATCTGATTAGCGGAGAAAAGCAGCAGAAAAAGCAGTCCGAAATGTTATAGAGAAAGATAACATAGTGGCTACTAGCTAGTAGCTAGCAGCCGGTGAGGGTCGGCATGGGCCTAAGGGGTGTCCATGGGCCTAATTAGTCAGCTTCTAGCGGAGTTCTTGCCGTTTTTCACACTTTGAAAGTAGCGCAGCCTCAAAAATCGCCTTCCGGATCGTCCGACACATTTGAGAGGTCATAGCCTTATTTTATCGCGGAATGTGCCTTTAAAGGCAGTTGGCACGATGGTTTCCTAGTTCGCCTAAAATGCTAGTAGGGAGCTATATAGTGGGAAAATGGCGAAAGAATGGAGAACGGTCAAAATCCGATGAAGAAAGAGTCTTCGTTCTCAGTGATTTGTAAATCGGTTTCGGACGAGTTTCTCGTAGGCATCTTACCAATCACCGCTACCGAAGATACGGCTACATATGTGTACCCATGTATGCATGCAGCATCACGGCCGCTCATACCAATCCCTTCGCTTCATAATTTGCTCAGCAAATGAATGAATACGAGCGTCAGAAACGGTCGTCCGTTTGTGGGCGGGCGGGCAAGGAAGGCGTTTGGGACGTAAAGTTGTTGCTCAATAGGGCGTTATAGAGGTACCCTCCTTGGAAAAGGCTTCACGCAGCGCCTGTCCGAGGTCACGGAATTCTGTTAAGCCAGTTGTACAAATCCTACACCTGTATAGCGATTTATCGTGCCAACTGCCTTTAAGCTCGAACCGCGCATTCCTTTCCGGACAACCTAATACTTCTCCAAAGCATTTTTGGGTGGTGTGTGGGTGTGGGTGTGGGCTGCTGTGTGGGTGTGTGTGTGTGTGTGTGTGTGTTGTGTGCGAGAGAGAGGGAGAGAGAGAGAGAGAGAGAGGTAGGACATCTTATATGCCATTTGGATTCGTTTTCCACTAACTCTCGCATGCAAATAGTTACTGTGATAATGTGGGATGTGCTCAAGTGAGGTATAATTGACAGTTCAGGTTGAAATCAGATTCAATCTTGAAAAGGCTAACTGGTTATCGCAAGAGTTGAAGGATGGTCTTGCGGAGCGTCTTGCTAATCGAATAAATTCAAAGGGAGAAGTAAGTCGAATCTACTGTGAGTGACACAACTTGCCTTTTGCGAGAAAATTACCCTGTGCTGTTCAGCTAATTATTGATAGCGATCGGACCCGTGAAAGGCATTTGAATCTGGCTGACTGCTTTGACAAGTTACGCTCTACAATCTATGATGTTGAAAGGAAAATGAATTCACGACTCGAAACAGAGGAGGACGCAGAAATTATTCGAAAGGTTTGCTTTTATGACCTGTTCCTTTGTTTCAGTTGATTAGAAAAGAAGCTCTTTCACTTTCTCTCCGGGACAATCTCTAACTAAAGTGGCCTCTGCGAATCCTTGTCCTTGTCATGTGCAAGGTGAATAAAGTCGTCATCCGGGCACTTGATTAGGGCGGCAAGGGTCGCGACGCGGCTGCGGCGCGTCACGATCGCGTGATCAGCTGTTTCCAGCCTAATTTGGCCATTTTCTCCCTAATTTTCTATTTTTCTGAGGTTAGTTGTTTTATTGTCTTTATGAAGTACATTAGGGCGTGGAGTCTTTTTTGTTTCTGTAATAGAGTGTTTTTGCGATTTTTTTTCAGGTGTTTGTTCAATTGTCTGCCTAACTGTTTAATTGTGCGCAAAAAAAGAGGAATCTCAATCATAATTTACCTTGTGAAGACAAGGAACAACTAATCTCGAGAAAAGCAGCCATAACAGTGTAAATTAGGGAGAAAATGGCTAAAATAGGCTGGAAACAGCTGATCGCCGCGCTCGTGACACGCCGCAGCCGCGTCGCGACCTTTGCCGCCGTGCTCGGATGGCGACCGTGTCACTTTCTCCACTCAAAAGTGCGCAGGAACAAGGGTGGAGGCTTCTGATATCCGGGTGTCGTCTCTCAACTCTGCTCTCGTTGCCGCTCGGCCAGCCACACCCCCTAATATAGCCTAAAGCGCTACTTGTCTACTCCTCACTTCGTTGTTTTCTACCGTTGGTTGTGATTACTGCGGAATTTTGATATCAAGGCAAGTGCTGCACCTTGAGGATAGCGCGGGTGGAGTCGGGAGATAGCAGCCGGCTATCACTACCTTCAAGCCGCATTCCCCCTCTTTTTGAGCAAGCAAAGCTGCCACGCTACAGCTGCGGACTCACTCTCTGGCAGACGAAGAGGACTATCACTCGAGGTGAATGCTTGTCTTTAGGTTGGTGTTCTTTGGGTAGACTCAAAAATTCCAATCACTCACTCAAAAGGCTGGGGACGAATTTCTTCCCAAATATGCACTTTATTATTCTGCACTGCTTTGCAACATTTCAAAATGATCGCTTATGTGCGCTAACCCAAGTAAAGAGAATTGTTTCAGAAGGCGGATTTAGGCAGCGCAGCATCGTTTAGCAGAGAAAAGACGGGCAGCCGAAAAGAAAAGGCTCCGATCAGTGCAAGTCTGATACTGGTTTGAGATTCTTTTCGCTAGAATCGTAGGTAATGCTCATTTTGTAGAATATTTGATTGTTGATTGTTACTCTGATAAATTTTTCTACTGCGCTCCACTCTAAGGCCACTGATATGCGAGTAGTTATGAATTCCAACTTTCATTTTTTTGGTTACTGTTTGAAAACTTGCAAATATTAGCTGCGCAGAATTCCCTTCTTCATAAGCCCCAGGAAGTGACTTAATGATTGGTCGATTTCCACAGTTGCAGTTAAGAAAAGATGCCTCTCATGCTGAAAATGAGTGCTCGCGCTTTGAAGTATTTTTACTCATTTGCTTTCGGCAGGATTTAAAGGCAGATTCACAAACTAACTAAGGCTCATATGTGGCAGCGGACTTCCTTCACTTAAAGGCAGTTGTTACGGATAAATCCCTAAAGACGAGTAGGATTAATATGCCTGGCAGGACGGAATTCTGCCCCCCCCCTTGAGCAGGCGCTGCGTAGCGCTCTTTCCAAGGAAGGTACCCTTTATAAGGCATGTTCAGCCTACAACGTACGATCGAACGCCATGCCGCCCCGTCCGACGACGCGATACGTACTGACGATCGTATTGGTTCATATGCTGAGCAAATTGTGAAGGAAGTGATTCGTGAAGCGGCGACGGTGCTGCATGGCTATATGAGTACAACATGCAGCCGTACCTTCGGTAGGGGTTATTGGCAAGATGCCTACTTGGGAACTGGCCGAAATTGGATTTTTCAAGTCAATGAGAACGGAGGCTTTTTCTTCGCAGGATTTTGACCGTTTCACTCCATTCTTTCGCTATTTTCCCCACTATATAGCGCCCTACTAGCATTTTAGGCCGACTACCGAAATTATCGTGCCAACTGCCTTTAAACGATATACTGTTGTCCTCTGTAACGACGATTAGTCGAAACAATGTGAGGTTGCGAACATTCATTCAATATGGTCTTATTGAATGAATGTTCCACCTCACAGCCTTGTAAGGTGCAGTGTAAGTGAAACGCGTCAGTTTTGAAGTCAACACTAAACTAATCTGTCATTCTGTCATTTCGTTAACCTTGGAGTGTAGCTGTTGAAAACCAGTGGAAGCAAATGCTAGTTGCTCAGAGGTGTACACGTTTGATAACTGCGGCACTATCACTTGAAATCAACAGGGTTCTGAAGCGATTGCTGTTTTGCTTGCTTTAACATCATTTTGCTATGCGTGAATGTGCTGAACTACATCAGTCGCTCGTGCTGAACCGCTGGGTTGCTGTGGGCTGATATCGTAATTGTGAGAGGTGAGTGAGTAGAACCTTCCCTCGTTGTGCGTCATAGCGACCTGGTCTTGTTCAGTCATCAATATCGTGAAGTTATAAATATCTGCCTCCATGATGAATTATTTCTTGCTCCCAGAAAGGGGTTTTGCATGCATATTCGGTTTTTCTTACGACAAGAGATTATCTGCCCTCCGTTAGATTGCTGTCCGATAGGGGGTGTTAAATTACGAGCCCAGTCCGTGTTTCGATTACCCGCGAATGAGGCAGTACGCATACAGGGTGACCAAAGTTCTGGCAATTTTTCGGAATACTTCGGTAGCATAAAAAATACCGTTCGAAAAAGGAAATCAGCCAACTAAACGTCTGGGAGTCTTCATCTAATCAGTACTAATGACCGTATACAACAAAGTTCCAACAAGTGTTCAAAAATGCCTCCTTCAGCCTCAACACATTTACGTAGTCGTTTTCCAAAGTGTCCGACAATGGTCGCGCATTCTTCTGCTGTAGTTTGGTCCCAAACACGCAGCAACGCCACTTTCAGGTGGTAAACCGTTGTGCATCGAATTCCTGAGATTTTTCGACCCAGATGGAATAATCGATGGGGTTCGGACTATGCTAGTTGGGAGGCCAAACGTCCTTTGCCCCAAAATCGGGAAGCAGCTCTTCACAAGCGGCAGTTCGTGGGTTTGGCAGGATGTGCTGGCTCCCAGTCTTGCTGAAGCACGTGTCCATCCGGGCCGAAGTGCTACGACACCCATGGCTTCAGTACATCGCGGAGAACGCGTTGTTGGGAGTAGACAGCATTAATCTTTACGATGCGCTCGATGAAGAAATGAGAGGTCTTCCCGGTGGCACAGATCCCGCCTCAGACCGTGACTGAGGCTGGAAAGAGTCTGCGTCCGACGGATTTCACAGCCGTTGCCTTCTGTTGACCTTTTCTGAGGAGCAGACATTCCGGTAGTTGTGATCGAAAATTTTTCTCGTCGGTGGCGAGCACATTCTTCAAGCAACAAGCACCGACCAGAAGATGGGTTTCAACAACTGCAACTTTTTGATTTTTTCGAGACAGTGCGAGGAGAAATCGAAAGTGATTGGATAGATGACTCGTACGGTAGTTCGAAATGGCTTGCGGAATACAAATAACCCATCGGAGAGAAAACAGACCATAATGGCCATTCAAAAACGCACAAACACGAAATTGCCAGAACTTTTTGGTCACCCTGTATTAGCACTAAGTCACTCGTCACACGATTTCAGAATCTGACGATTGCAATCCGTTCCGTTCATCGTTGGACTACTGCGTCTGCAAATCCAATACATTTGCTGCAGGATTCCCCTCAACAGCAGCCCAGTGATGTCGTGCAGTCGCGCGGCTAAATCGCTCGAGTCGCAGAGTGTGAACGTAGCCTACGGAAGCAAACTAGACCTTCAGCTAACTATTGTTATGATTGGTACGTAGCTCCATGAAGGAAAATAGGGAAAGAGCTTCCTCCACTCCAAGAGATGGGAAGGGCGTGTTTGGGTGATTCATTGGAACGTGAGGGCGGCCTGCGTGTTTGATTGGAATATTAGTCTTCTCGTGAACATATTTGAAAGAGTTTCTTGATCAGGCATCACAGGTGTGTTTTAGATGGAAATACCCCCTAAAGCAAAACTCACGCCATGCTCAAATGAATTACGCAGTCACGCTCTATCCAGTTCGTGTGTTCAAAGTCCGGATGCGCTTCTCTACTCATACTTTGCGCTAGACGTCCAACAGCGACTGTCGCGCTTTCGAGCCGACCCATCAGCTTGTCACGATAGTAAAAGTAGTTAGATGTCGATATTTAGGGAGAAAACAGCGGCCTACGGTCTGTGGATTGTTCAGTCGCCTTTTTTTTTCGCACCTTTTTCTCTGACCGTGGCAGTGTCGCTTTTGGTCGACAAACGTCCACACCCCCCCAGTTGCTCCAACGTTCCGCCAGCCACCACTAGCGTACAGGAGTACAGTATGTGTAAGAGTACGGTGCAGTTACATACGTCATGCTTTCACAACGCCTAAGTTCAGCTGGCTGTTCCTTTCCTTTTGCTGTACTGGCAGTTACCATCCTACTTCCCCATACTCTCTACTTCTGGTCACCGGTGGACGATGATAGACGCTAAATCAGTAGCCATAATTTTCGAGTTCCTCGAGACGGCTAATGGTCGCAGGTTGACACGGCCGTAAAGCATGAAGACAGCCTTAACAACACTGCCCGATCATGACGTCATAGCTGAAAAATGAGCAGCTGGTCCTATGCAAATGTATCCTTTTTGGCAGAGTTATTATGCGGTGGACATTTTCGGTAACATCGGATCAAGATTAGTCGTCGGTACCTACATACAACATTATTACCGTAGTCCTCTCGTAACATCGTCACGAGGGCTGACAATAGCAAAGCTTTGAAATGCTTTGTATTATGATCCAAATAAAAACATAAAAAAAGATAATGAGAAGAAGTCTAAGATAAGGGGTAATATACTGATACCACTAAACTCTGCTGGAATGCGCCAAACACCTGACTTCCGTTCAGAATCATGGAAACATTCGAATAAGAGTGCGTCATGGCAACGACGGAAAATGGTCGTTCAGCATTACCCCGCTGCGGTGTCTCTATCAACCACTTCAGCATACGAGTCTAACCCCACCTTTTCCCTCACATTCAGTTTCCCAAGCAATAAGTTATAGAACTAGTAGTACGCATACATAAAATGACAAATACATATAAATTTCTGTGTTGTTCTAGAATCCGCTATCCGCGAAGTTAATGCAGACTCCTCCTGCACGGCATGCAACACGCTTTGCTAAAACGACTCAAATACCCTACTTGAGGAGTTTTCAAGCAAGCAGTATTCTTCGAATACATTGGACTTCGAAAGCAATGTCTGATTCAGTCAGCCAGTTGGATAAGTCTTTCCAACTGTCCCCGTAGGAATGCGAAACCTGTCACTCTCGGAAAGGAACCGGAGACGTGAAGTGCTCATGGCACACCAATGTCGATTAGGAAAATTGGTCGTTCAGCACGACCTTCCTCCATCGCTACCTCAGACCAGGATGGGTGCCAAAAATTTCGGTTCTGACCCTTTCAATGTCGTTCATTAATGTCACAGATGATAGTTCAGTGAAAATCTTTATAAAGCTGATAAGAGATGGAGAGAAAGCGTGGGTCGAAGACCGATCCACGCGTGCAGAGAGTGGAAAGACACCCTTCTTCCGACCTCTGAAGCTGACTCGCTAAAAGAGAGACTAATGCCCGCAGTTACATTAAAAAAGGGGTCAGCGTCGACTACCACATCTTCTGACTGCATCTTTCCCCTATGTCGAAGTCGAAACTTCGTTTCGACTTCCTCTTTAACTCCTTCTAATGTTGAATACCGTCAACGCTTTCTCTCCGTAGAGTGGTGGCGGGAGAGGGCAGTGCACGAGAACCGGAAAACATAGCATTCTTCACTCATCTACTTTCCGAAACTTTCACCTTTTTGGGCGCCGGGGAGCATTTTGCACTTTCGCTGCTTCACTATGGTTCTCGGTTTTTACAGCCTCGCACTCTGGTGAAACCTGTGAACTTTGTGAGCTGAAGAAAGCCTCATTGAGCCTCATGCGTTTAGAACCCGCCAACTCAAGCTTTCTGGATACGTCGACATGTCGATGGGAAGTAGCAAATGTGCAAAATGTCCCCCCCCCCATCTCCGAGCTGCCCTCCCCTCTTTTTTAATAAAACAGACTATTCTTAGCGAACCATATGCGAATTTTCCGACGAACTTAACCGACTGCATACAGCCGCCCATCTGCTTTCGTCTTAAATCTTTCAATCATTTTGTCAAAAATAGCCATTACTGGTGAACAACTTTTATCAGTAGTAAAAACTAAAGGTTTCTTTATAGGTAAGAAAATACACAGTGACTGTTTGAGTAGTTGAAAAACCTGATAGATTATACTACAAAGCGATTTTCTTCCACGTTGTTGCATGATGTATGTACAAGGGGCAGCACGGAGTATGAATGGGTTACATTAATATCACGAAATTCGGGCAACCATCGGCTCCGTTTCTACCATTGGTTGCTTGTTTTTATTACAACTTCAAAAAAACGATCAGTATTGTGGAGAAGGGGTCAAGGAGGGTTCATTCCACACCTACCCCCTTGAGACCGCCCCAATTGATTGCGACTGTTGCTCACCATCGCCTGTTGCTAAGATATCAGCTATAAATGCTCCTTCCCTGCTGAGACTCCTTATTGTGCCCGTCGTTATTTATCTTCAGATTTTCACAAAGTTCAAGGGTAAGAACAATCTCAACAACCCTACACTGTCAAAGATCGCATAGGTTTTCATCGGCCTCGTTAAAGATGCTCTGTTTACTGGAATTCGTCACTCAACATTGACGGAGGAATAATGGGGGGCCGGAGTCACATGGGTAGCTCTCGTCACATGTGCCTGTCAACAGATACAACACACGGCGCAGGCAGCAACACACATGCCAATATAAGGCGTGTCGCAGTCGACAAACTGGCAAGGCCTTCCCATATTCAGTTCAGTCAGCGGATGTAAGGCTGACTGTGAAAATCGAACATTGTCTGGAAAAACGGGTAAGCTCATTAAATTCATGATTATTACAATGTCAGATTTAGCCCAGGCAATATTAACTATACCCCCTGCTGTGATCAATGTGTACTAAGCAAGCCCACCTCTTCTGCTTTTGTTAAAAACGCTTTTCAATGCTTTTCAAGTCATGTTCCTGGCCCAAAGGTAACTAAATATCATCCCCGTTTTTCTCAGTTCGTACATAGGGTTGTTTATTAGCTTGGAAGTGGGCGCAAGGACAAGGCATTCCAACAGTGCTCAAAGGGGTCATGAATTTTGCACTCCCTTGGGCAGCTGTTGGTGCCATTGTACCTGTATGAATGATCGATAAGGCGTTTTGTTGTATCAGTTTTCTAGAAATCGCTTGAAAAAACAGTGCTAAAATATCTTTTGTTTGCTAGCGGGTGAGAGGGACATCTGAAAGACTCCTTGCGCTGGATTGTCGTGATGGAGCTGAGAATTTTTGCCCGAGCTTGGGAAGAAAGAAAATTTTTAGGTGGCGGAACTAGTTTCGAGCACGCGATACGCGGGACTAGTCTTTGTCTCCACCACCTCGAAAGACTCCCGGCTACTCGGCGAATTGCCAGTTTTAGATCTTATACGTAGTCCTTTACTTGCTGGCCTTTCCTACTTGTTTATTTGGTAGATGTCTTACTGTTTTGCTGCTTGATTCAGTGAGGAGGACTGTAAAAAAAAATGCGGATTTTTTTCGAGGTTTTCGTCCACTGAGCGAAGCGATTCTTCGCATAAGCTCTGTTGATTAATTCGCCTTCATCTTTACATTACAAATATTCATGTTATGCTGTTATGTTGTTCTTCCACTAGCCTTTGCTTTTGTTATGGTGCTATTTGCGCTCCTCACTTATACAAATCATGTTTTCCAGTCATAATCAACAAATCTATATTTAAAAATGCGCTCTCAAAACAGTCCCTTATTTTGGGGTTACATAGCTCTTATTTTACTCTGCTTTGCAATCTGCGTTATATCTAACGGGAGTGAGAGCAAATATTACTGTCTTTTTTAGGTTGGTACACTCTTATAGCTTTTATGAAATGCGCAAAGAAAAGCTCAAGTTTTCTTAGTTTTTTGGGTTGTAAAGTCTTCGGTCTCAACATAAGGCGTGTAGGCCGTTTATGTTTTTCATCTCGCTCTACGTGACAACGACGTTTCTCCGTGCGTCCGGAACAGATTACTACTTTCGGTCTTCTACGTTTACGTTCAGCTTATTCGATGTCCGCGGCCAGTCACTCGTGCCACTCTGAGCTAAGCGCTTTTTGTATGCTTGACAGCAATGTGAGGACTCAGGAACTTCATTTCGGCAAAGCTCAAGAGCCCGCCAACATTTAGAAAACTCCCAAAATTACTCGTAATATTCGTGTCTCTTGCACTTCCAGGACGAAATCTCGATAATGCGAGACCCGAAAAAACCCTCTTTTTGAAAATCTTCTACGTTTTCCCAGTGCTTCGCAATTCTCAGGATCTTCGGATTAAAGACTGTGTTTTGGTGGATATTTCCTGCGCCCAGAGTCTGAACCCATAACTTTGCTTCGCGCCATCTGACCTTCTGAACCCGAGCATTATGTCCATGGAAAGTAAACACCTGAAGCTAGCACTACAAGGGCCAACGCCATTGCAGGCGCCAGCAGCACACGTAAGCAGCACACATAGGTTTCTTCACGCTAAATGGATGTGACACTCGTGTTCAAAAAGTCAGATTACCTCCGCCGACAACTTTTTAGTCGAATTTACTTCGAAGAAAAAACCCTATCGGAATCTGGCCTGAATATTCAAAAGAAAGAAGTCAATAGAAGGAAGGTAGTGTACAGTATTCGAATCTCTTTCATTTATATTTATCTGTCTACTTATTCATTACTCATTCATGTCTTCAGCCATAAATTTACTTCTTTGTACACGCATTGAAAAAAATTCATTGAACTTCACATGACTGCCGTGTAAATCACCAATTTTCTTATGCATGCAACAACTGCCAAAAAAGAAAAATCAACTGTCGTGTATTAATATCCATGTGAATCTTGGCTAACTTTTCCCGTGAGCCATGCTGTTTTATTTATCCTCCAACATATGTTGTTTCGTTTTTCGTCTTGAATTTTGAGTTTTCGAAACTGCACGGTGTGGGGGATGTCCCAGACTCTCCCAGACGGAATTCCGCGAACAATTTAGAGAAGCTCTTCACGGATAAATTCTTCTGGCCATTTCTTAAAATATTATCATCTACTATGCGCTATGAAATTGCCACTTTACTTAAAACATTATATTACTTTTGGGACATGTTATATTATGGCACGTTACTCTCTATTACATTACCTGCACTATATACCGTTGCAATTGCTACTTTCAGTTCATATCGTAATCACCTCGTTGTGTTGCTGTTAGACTATTGTGATTGCCATGTCTATGGTATTACCAGTCTATCGTCCGGCTAACGCCGACTCTCTCCTTCTCTTTAGCGCTGTAATGGTGGAATCGTAATATATAGAGCAGCCCTGCGGATCCTGCACCACTTAGCCTTAGCACACGCTTATATTTGCGGTACGCGTAATAACGTACAATACATAGATCTTCTATTTAATATAGCATACAAAGCGCAGTCGATAAAAACATACCAATATGAACCACTCAGTATAAGAACAAAGTTTGTGTCCATTACCCGCACTGAAATGCCCACCGATGAACGCTTCGCCTCGATGATACATACCCTGCAACCCACGCGACTGTAGCCCTTTACTATTGTTCTCATCAGTAAATTTCGGGGAGAGTTTAGAAAGTGAAAAACAGCTATTGAGCGCGAGGAAAGTGCCACGTATTCAGGTTTGGTATCCTGAATTTTGGAATTGTTTCCTGAGTATCCTGTTTCAGGCATAACTACATCAACGCCTCCCCCTCACCCCCCCGTTTCGCGGGTCGCCGGCATCCGCATTATATACAGTCGAGATTAGGGATGGGATCGCTGATCAAGAAGCAAGCTTATGGCTGAAGGAAAAGTCGCTTACTGGGGGACTTTATTTTTTGGCGTAGTGTAGCGATCATAGATATTATGAGAATGTCCCCTTATCTTTTCTTATCAATTGATAACATTGCTTGTCACCGTCATAAATGTCGCCATCATTAAAACTACATAATTTCGTGGTGTAGAGGCCGCAGCGTTTGACTGAACAGCAATTGGCAACGTTTCTGCTATCAGCCTGACGAGACTGGTTAATATTCACTTACCTTGTCAGCCATCACGTCGCCGTCCCCACTTCTCCTTCTAGTACGTTTGCGGATCAACGCCCAACTGTATGCTGTTGTCCCGCCGTTACTGAGTATAGCTAGACCCTTCCATTTAACTCACCCTTACTCCAATACTCATCAGCACGCCAGCAGTTCTTGTACCCACCAAATATTCCTGTGCCATAGCCTGTATCATACCTTGGAACAAACGCCCCCGTGTTTCTCCCCGGCTCTGCACTTCCCTCTGCACTTTGACTCAGGTCAGTGAACGAACTGAGCACCTAGTGCGCAGGGAAAGGGAGCAGAGCGGGAGGGGGCAACATAGCTATGCATACATGCTTATACACGACCCGACAAATCCGACACACAAGTTACTGCTTTATAGAATTAGCAAGGATTATGTGATGGTGTGTATTACTATTTCTTATATGATTATTGCTTTCATTATCATTCATGATTGTTTTTGTCACTGTTATTATTACTACAGATCTAAAATTAAAAGGGTAATAACTATACTTTGTGTCAAATCCTTCCTGCGTTGCGCCATGCCTCCACTTCCATTTAGTCGGTTGGTGGACATTTAAAGATATGCGTTTGGCGACACAACTATTTGCAAGCGGGTCATGATGATGTGAAGTCGTTTTTATCCTTCCCTGAATGGGTATGCCGGTACCAGGTTCAGGGGCTGGCTGGGGCTGCACCACCAATCTGTCTGTGAAGACATCTAATTTGAACATGTTATTACTAGATGTTAACAAATATGGAGACAGAGTTTTCCGCCGATTTGAAACAGTTCCTTTTTAGGCGGCGATAATGCATTTCGCTTTCGATTCAATGAATGTGTAGTGACTTAGGGCAATGCGATTAGTACATATATACTCGACTTGCGACGGTTAAAAAAGAACTGGTAGGTTAGGTGCCGAGGGTCAAGTCAGGCTCATTACTACCCGCACCATGCATGTTCTTCTTATGGATAGAGGCAAGCGGCACGATAAATTACCACGAGGGAAGGATTAATACAAGTAGCAGAACAGAATCTGGCGCCATTGAGCAGACTATGCGTGGCGTGTTTCCCAAGAACGGTACCTTTACACCCCTATCAACCCCTATCAAGCGGCAACATACCAACCGGCACAATGGCGGACCGTGCCTGATGCTCGTATTGCTTCATTTGCTAAGTAAAATATGAAGCGAGGGGATTGGTATGAAGTGGTTGCGGCACTGCATGGATATATGAGTTTATACAGCAGCCATATATACCGTAAGAGTTATTCGCGCGATGCCAACTGAAAACTCGTCCGAAATCGCTTCCTTCGTGTAGAACAAGGGTTTTTTTGCAGGTTTTTGACCGTTTCACTTGGCTTTTTCGCCGCTTTCCACTATATAGCACCCGTGCTACCATAATGGACCAAGTACCAAACTGTCCTGCTCCGTGCCTATAAGCACTACACGTCTATCGCATGTTGCCCTAATATTAGGTTGTCCGGAAAGTTCTCAGCGTTTTGTGTTACTATTTTTTGTACATTCATTGCTGATTAAAAACTCATTCTCCCTTGCGTCTCAGTAGTACATCCTGAAGAGAATTTTTTGCGCTATCTGATGGTATAATTGCCGTTTCACCATTGCTTGATAAACCCCCCCCTTTTCCCAAGACTTTTTGAAGCATGTCAAAAGAGCTTCGGACGATATTTTTCTTCAACTACAAATTGGGTCAATCCGCAGTCGAGACAGCTCGACAAATTAACCAGGTGTGGGGGCCCAATAGTGTTGGAGAAAGCACCGTGCGACAATGGTTCGACAAATTTCGTTCTGGAGATTTCAGCCTTGAAGATGAACCTCGTAGCGGTCGACCTAAAGCAATACCTGACGAGGATTTGAAGGCGTTTTGGAGGCTGACCCATCCCAAACAGTTCGAGAGATTGCAGAAAAGCTAGGCGTTGGCAAATCCACTGTTGCGGATGGTCTGAAACGCATTGGGAAGGTGAAAAAACTCGACAAGTGGGTGCCCCACAATTTGAGTGACCGGCAGAAATTGGCACGTCTCGAGGTTTCTTCTTCACTGCTTTTGCGCAACAGAAACGACCCGTTTTTGGACCGAATTGTCACCTGTGATGAAAAGTGGATCATGTATGATAACAGGAGACGTTCCGGACAGTGGTTGGATGCCGACGAACCACCGAGGCAATTTCCAAAGCCGAATCCTCACGAAAAAAAGATTATGGTCACAGTGTGGTGGTCATCGGCTGGTGTGATCCACTATAACTTTTTATCACCAGGCCAAACCATCACAGCAGAACCCTACTGTGAAGAATCGACGAAATGTACCGAAAATTTTGTCAGCTGCAGCCAACACTTATCAAAAGAAAGGGTCCGATTCTTTTGCATGACAACGCCCGCCCACACGTTTCACAAATCACTATCCATAAATTGAACGAATTGGGGGTTGAAGTTCTACCTCACCTCTCCAGACCTTTCACCAACCGACTATCACCTTTTCAAACATTTTCAGAACTTCCTTGCTGGAAAATACTTCATCAATCAGGACCAGGCAAAAAAGCCTTCGTGGATTTCGTGGATTCTC